>CAWUFW010018276.1:0-228062 GCA_963921515.1 Calotriton arnoldi | reverse complement strand
TGTGTGGGGGATGTACATGTGCACTTGTGCAGCTCCAGGACTTGCATTCCCCATGACCTACTATTGTGACACAGTGCATAGTGTTGTTGTCTGGCTGCCAAGTCATACATCACTGAGACAGTGATGTATGACTTAACAGTCATGCCTCTGCCATGGCATGTGTCAACTTATTTGTGGTCCTGCAGGGGAGTGACATGTGCTACATGCACACCATAGTGGCGCTGGCTATCAGGACATGGGTGCATCATGGTGTCTGTCGCTGGTATGCATCACATGCATTTCCTATTTGACTCTGGGCATCCCTTTCATCCGGAAACCTGTACTGACTCAGTGGCAAGAGCTGTGATGTGTCCACACCGTGTCCTCTGCACTGTCCAACTACTGTGTACTTGGTGCATGTGTCCACACTGGGGTGTTGCAATCCAACAGACACCAGACAGATGGGTGCAAGGCCATGTGGGATGTGAGTGCCATGCTTGGCATCAGACTGACAATTGGCTTCTCCTGTTCAGTTAGGGCACTTTTAGCAATGTACAACTAATGATGCCAGGGCTTGCTCTGTGATGTGCTGTGCTCACAGTGGTGTGTGCGTTTGGTGCAGGTGACTGATGTCTGTCTGTTTCCCCATTGTTTGCAGATACATCCACGGCCACGGAAGGGGACAGCTCCACGGACCAGGAGGAGCCAGAGAGCCAGACTGGGTCAGCAGCCGAGGAGTGGTCGGAGGGACCCAGTGGCACGGAGGGCGAGGGGAGCCACACCGAGGAATCCTCAGCACCATCCACCTCAGCTGAGGACCAGAGCAACTCGGAGGATGACTCCCTTGTGGAGGCGGGTGTCAGCAGCCACCACACCCCAGCTAGTGTTGCTGTCCCCGCCACCACCAGCACCACCACCGCCCTCCCATCGGCTCCCATTCCCCAGGTCCGTGGAGGCTCCCATGTTCGGGAGCGTGTTTCCTTTGGCCCAGGCACCGCACCCCCTGCCCCTGTGTCCCCTGCTGCCCTGAGTGAGGAGTCTGTGTACCTCCTTCGCCAGCTCCATGTAGGGCAGACAGCCATGCTGAGTGTCCTCCATGGGCACACCGCACTGTTGACTCAGCTGGTGTCGTTCATGGAGGGAATCTCATCGGGCATGTCTGACCTACAGAGGGGCAACAGGTCCATGGACTCCTCCCTGACGGCAGCAGTGTCCCTCCTCAGACAGTCCCTCACCCCTCCTGCCTCTGCTCCATCCACACTCCCCTGCACCTTGCCCGTCCCAAGCACACACACACCGGCACAGGCACACACCAGCACACACACATCCAGCACACAGACACACACGCCACAAACTAAACGCACACGCACGCACAGTCAGGGGACTGAAACCAGACTCACAGGGGATGGGGCCCTGGTACACACACACGCATCTACGGGCACTGCGCAGTCCTCAGTTGCCTCTCCCTCCAAAGCACCCTCCCTTGCCTCACCTGCAACCCCAAAGACCCAGCGCCTCTTCCTCAGTGACCTCGGCCTCTTCCCCTCCGATCCAGCTGCCCCAGCATCCAGGGGGAAGAGGAAGCCCCCCACACGGAGCAGAGTGCCCCTCGCCCCCGGACACCCTCCCCCAGGCGCAGACAGACTGAGGCCCCCACCCGCAAGTCCCCCGGAGTGGTAAGAGCAAGACCCCGCCGCCGCCCTGCAGCTCAAGCACCAGGTCACCTTCCTCCATCCCTCAGGCCCCCACTCCACAGGTGCCCCCGCCACACCCTGCCCCAGGTTCCCCCACCCACAGATATACCATCCCCAAGAGGCTCCGGCCTTCTCCCCTGCCACTTGCTCTCCCGGCACCACACCCCCGCTGCGCTTGTCTGTGCCACTGATGTGGTGAGGGTGTCCTCCCCCTCTGTCCAGCCCACCTTGCCTGTTCCCCATTCTCCTCCCCTGGTGGTAGGCACTGCAGTGGAGTCCACTACCACCCTGTCTGACTTGGGCACTGCAGTGGCGGACCTGTCCACTCCATCTGCAGGGTCCACTACAGTCGTGCCGGCACCCACAACATCTGAGCCATGCCCCCCAGTTGTGCCGGCACACACCATGTCAGACACCTCCACTGCAGTTGTCAGTGGCTCTCCAGCACCCACCACCCCTTCCCTGCTTCCTCCTGGTGAGCCCTGATCCTGTCCCTGCGGTGCCTGGCCTACTCCCCCGGTTGACCCTCCTAGTGGATTGTCCCTGGTTTTGTGCAGGCATGTGTAGGGTGGCATCTGCCACTGTCACCCACTTGTGACTTTGTTGATGGACTGGCCATTGGCCTTTGTTTATGTTCTACCGGACTTCTACTTTTAATGCCACATATGCTGAATAAAGCAACTTTCTGTTCTCTAGTGCTTTTGCTTCTGATGTACATGATGTTGATGATGCTAACAATGCCCTTGCTGCAGTGATGGTGATATTTGGTCTCATGATAATGAAGTGTTACTGTGCAGGAACCCATGTGGTCCAGGGGTTATGTGTCCTATCCTGTGGTGTATCCATGTCATCCATAGCAGCATCTGAGGGTGTCATGTGTTCAGTATTTGGCAATGAGATTTCCTACTTAGATTGGCAACTTCACATCTGTGGCTTCCACCCCTGCACATCTGTTGTGCCTGCCATTGTTCTATTCGTCTACTTCCCTGACCGTGTGGCCATCTCCAGTGAACATGCAGGTTTGGGCATCAATGGGGAAGGACTCATCTGTGTTGTCAGTGCAACATTGCTATACAAGTGTGTTGGATCTGTGCTGATGATTCCGTTGGCACTTCCATGACCAGGCTGATGGGACGGGAGCCCTCATTTGTTGCTAATTGTTGATTGTGTGTCCCATTGCTGCCATGGTATGGTATCTGTTCGCCTCACATCTGCAGTCTCCACAGGGTATCTGCATGTGTGTGCCCATTGGTGGAAATATGTGGGTCTGCATTCGGATGGTCACTTCTGTCATTGTGTCATTGATGATTGTTGACGGTGTCAGCCCCCATGGGTGTTGTTTGTCTGCACATGGCCAAAGTTATGTTTTATTTGCACTGCAGGATTTGGCTCCCCCAATTTATGTTGCAATGGGACACATACACTACTTTGCCACTGATGTGTTTGTTGTTCTGTGACCAGGAATCATCCATGCAGTTTGGCAGTTGCACCTCTTACTTTGTCAACACTTGCCTTTTGGTCACTGTGATGATGGGGGTTTGGACCCCATTGCCACAATGTTCAAGATGTGCTGCAGCTATGGACCCCACACTTGCCTTTTGGTCACTGTGATGATGGGGGTTTGGACCCCATTGCCACAATGTTCAAAATGTGCTTCTGCTATGGACCCCACACTTACCTTTTGGTCACTGTGATGATGGGGGTTTGGACCCCATTGCCACAATGTTCAAAATGTGCTTCTGCTATGGACCCCACACTTACATTTTGGTCACTGTGATGATGGGGGTTTGGACCCCATTGCCACAATGTTCAAAATGTGCTTCAGCTATGGATCCCACACTTACCTTTTGGTCACTGTGATGATGGGGGTTTGGACCCCATTGCCACAATGTTCAAAATGTGCTTCAGCTATGGACCCCACACTTACCTTTTGGTCACTGTGATGATGGGGGTTTGGACCCCATTGCCACAATGTTCAAAATGTGCTTCTGCTATGGACCCCACACTTACATTTTGGTCACTGTGATGATGGGGGTTTGGACCCCATTGCCACAATGTTCAAAATGTGCTTCTGCTATGGACCCCACACTTACATTTTGGTCACTGTGATGATGGGGGTTTGGACCCCATTGCCACAATGTTCAAAATGTGCTTCAGCTATGGACCCCACACTTACATTTTGGTCACTGTGATGATGGGGGTTTGGACCCCATTGCCACAATGGTCATGGCCTGCTTGCATTGTGGGTGCCACACACATATATGTGTGGCACATGTGCTAGGGGGTCACATTGTATGTTCAAAGTCATGTTCGGTGTTGTAGGCATTTGACACAGTCTACACACGCTTGTCATGGTGTTGGGGGATGTCTTCTTCTTGCATTCCCTAGTTTGTGGTGTGCTGGTTGTGTCATGCATTGTCCATCCTATGAGTGGGGGTGGTAGTAGTGGTAGGCATCCGGCCCCCTGGCTAAGGGTGGTGGTAGGCATCCAGCCCCCCTGGGTGAGGGTGGTAGTAGTGGTAGGCATCCTGCCCCCTGGGTAAGGGTGGTAGTAGTGGTAGGCATCCTGCCCCCTGGGTGAGGGTGGTAGTAGTGGTGGGCATCCTGCCCCCCTGGCTAAGGGTGGTAGTAGTGGTAGGCATCCTGCCCCCCTGGGTGAGGGTGGTAGTAGTGGTGGGCATCCTGCCCCCCTGGGTAAGGGTGGTAGTAGTGGTAGGCATCCTGCCTCCCTGGGTAAGGGTGGTAGTAGTGGTAGGCATCCTGCCCCCCTGGGTGATGGTGGTAGTAGTGGTAGGCATCCTGCCCCCCTGTGTAAGGGTGGTAGTAGTGGTAGGCATCCTGCCTCCCTGGGTGAGGGTGGTAGTAGTGGTGGGCATCCTGCCCCCTGGCTAAGGGTGGTAGTAGTGGTAGGCATCCTGCCCCCCTGGGTGATGGTGGTAGTAGTGGTAGGCATCCTGCCCCCCTGGGTGAGGGTGGTAGTAGTGGTAGGCATCCTGCCCCCCTGGGTGAGGGTGGTAGTAGTGGTAGGCATCCTGCCCCCCTGGGTAAGGGTGGTAGTAGTGGTAGGCATCCTGCCCCCCTGGGTGAGGGTGGTAGTAGTGGTGGGCATCCTGCCCCCTGGCTAAGGGTGGTAGTAGTGGTAGGCATCCTGCCCCCCTGGGTGAGGGTGGTAGTAGTGGTGGGCATCCTGCCCCCTGGCTAAGGGTGGTAGTAGTGGTAGGCATCCTGCCCCCTGGGTGATGGTGGTAGTAGTGGTAGGCATCCTGCCCCCCTGGGTGATGGTGGTAGTAGTGGTAGGCATCCTGCCCCCTGGGTGAGGGTGGTAGTAGTGGTAGGCATCCTGCCCCCCTGGGTGAGGGTGGTAGTAGTGGTAGGCATCCTCCCCCTGGGTAAGGGTGGTAGTAGTGGTAGGCATCCTGCCCCCCTGGGTGAGGGTGGTAGTAGTGGTGGGCATCCTGCCCCCTGGCTAAGGGTGGTAGTAGTGGTAGGCATCCTGCCCCCCTGGGTGAGGGTGGTAGTAGTGGTGGGCATCCTGCCCCCCTGGCTAAGGGTGGTAGTAGTGGTAGGCATCCTGCCCCCCTGGGTGAGGGTGGTAGTAGTGGTAGGCATCCTGCCCCCCTGGGTAAGGGTGGTAGTAGTGGTAAGCATCCTGCCCCCCTGGGTGATGGTGGTAGTAGTGGTAGGCATCCTGCCCCCCTGTGTAAGGGTGGTAGTAGTGGTAGGCATCCTGCCCCCCTGGCTAAGGGTGGTGGTAGGCATCCAGCCCCCCTGGGTGAGGGTGGTAGCAGTGGTGGGCATCCTGCCCCCTGGCTAAGGGTGGTAGTAGTGGTAGGCATCCTGCCCCCCTGGGTGAGGGTGGTAGTAGTGGTAGGCATCCTGCCCCCTGGGTGAGGGTGGTAGTAGTGGTAGGCATCCTGCCCCCCTGGGTGAGGGTGGTAGTAGTGGTAGGCATCCTGCCCCCCTGGGTGAGGGTGGTAGTAGTGGTAGGCATCCTGCCCCCCTGGGTGAGGGTGGTAGTAGTGGTAGGCATCCTGCCCCCCTGGGTAAGGGTGGTAGTAGTGGTAGGCATCCTGCCCCCTGGGTGAGGGTGGTAGTAGTGGTGGGCATCCTGCCCCCCTGGCTAAGGGTGGTAGTAGTGGTAGGCATCCTGCCCCCCTGGGTGAGGGTGGTAGTAGTGGTGGGCATCCTGCCCCCCTGGGTGAGGGTGGTAGTAGTGGTGGGCAATCTGCCCCCCTGGGTAAGGGTGGTAGTAGTGGTAGGCATCCTGCCCCCCTGGGTAAGGGTGGTAGTAGTGGTAGGCATCCTGCCCCCCTGGGTGATGGTGGTAGTAGTGGTAGGCATCCTGCCCCCCTGTGTAAGGGTGGTAGTAGTGGTAGGCATCCTGCCCCCCTGGGTGAGGGTGGTAGTAGTGGTGGGCATCCTGCCCCCCTGGCTAAGGGTGGTAGTAGTGGTAGGCATCCTGCCCCCTGGGTGATGGTGGTAGTAGTGGTAGGCATCCTGCCCCCTGGGTGATGGTGGTAGTAGTGGTAGGCATCCTGCCCCCCTGGGTGAGGGTGGTAGTAGTGGTAGGCATCCTGCCCGCCCTGGGTGAGGGTGGTAGTAGTGGTAGGCATCCTGCCCCCCTGGGTAAGGGTGGTAGTAGTGGTAGGCATCCTGCCCCCCTGGGTGAGGGTGGTAGTAGTGGTGGGCATCCTGCCCCCCTGGCTAAGGGTGGTAGTAGTGGTAGGCATCCTGCCCCCCTGGGTGAGGGTGGTAGTAGTGGTGG
Organism: Calotriton arnoldi; assembly: GCA_963921515.1. Classification (NCBI taxonomy): domain Eukaryota; kingdom Metazoa; phylum Chordata; class Amphibia; order Caudata; family Salamandridae; genus Calotriton; species Calotriton arnoldi. Next base: position 221,624 of record CAWUFW010018276.1, on the reverse strand, counting down.
GCATCCTGCCCCCCTGGCTAAGGGTGGTAGTAGTGGTAGGCATCCTGCCCCCCTGGGTGAGGGTGGTAGTAGTGGTAGGCATCCTGCCCCCTGGGTAAGGGTGGTAGTAGTGGTAGGCATCCTGCCCCCTGTGTAAGGGTGGTAGTAGTGGTAGGCATCCTGCCCCCTGGCTAAGGGTGGTGGTAGGCATCCAGCCCCCCTGGGTGAGGGTGGTAGTAGTGGTGGGCATCCTGCCCCCTGGCTAAGGGTGGTAGTAGTGGTAGGCATCCTGCCCCCCTGGGTGAGGGTGGTAGTAGTGGTAGGCATCCTGCCCCCTGGGTGAGGGTGGTAGTAGTGGTAGGCATCCTGCCCCCCTGGGTGAGGGTGGTTGTGGTGGTGGGCATCATGCCACCCCTGGGTGAGGGTGGTAGTGGTGGTAGGCATCATGCCACCCCTGGGTAGGGGTGGTGGTGCGCATTCAGGCCCCTGTGTGCATATGTGGCATTGGTGATGGGCATCCCGTCCCTATGGTGCTGCTGTTGCTGGTGTAAGTATATTCAGCATCCCCGTGTGTGTGTGTGATGTGTCGTGTACGTGTTGTATGTGTTTTGTGGTTGGTGTCTGGCTTACCTTCTGCGCCGTACGCGTCCGTGCCTGTTCCGGTAGTAAATGTAGAATATTGGTATGATCGGGACGAAGGGATTCATGGTTGGTTCGTGTCGTTCGTCCTTCTCGTTGCTTCGCGTCGTCCTCGTCGCTTCGCCTCGTCCTCGTCGCTTCGCCTCGTCCTCGTCGCTGGCGTGTTCGCCTCGTAGCCGTGGATCGTGTTGTGGCGCGAATCGGAGCTTATGTGCGCCTCTCCCGGATGCTTTGACGTGCCGTGTGTAGCGACGGGTTCGGCGCGTACAAAAAGCGCATCGTACTTGTCCGGCCGGACGGGGCTGCATTTTTCCTTCCGTGCGACTCGATTCGGCGTTTCCGGATTCGCCTCGGTCGGAGAACAGGACCTGGTTTGGGTGAGTACGGCTCGGCCGGATTTTTTGCTGTTGTGCGCATCGTACTTGCTCGTTCTGTGTACTGTACGGATCGGTCGGGAAACAGGCTTTCGCATGGCTTTTTTCCCGACCGAATGGTATTGGGTGCGCCTCCGACCGAGATCGGAATCGGCCCCTTAGTGTTATCGAAAATCGATTACTGTAATGGGCTACTGGTCGCAGTAAACAAAGCGGTTGTAGCAAAGCTACAGGTACTTCAGAACCCCGCCGCAAGATTGCTCTTTGGATTAGCCAAATACTCGTCAGCTAAACATGCTCTCAACACTCTGCATTGGCTACCTATGGAGAAGCGCATAAGGTTCAAAGCCTTATGCATTGCCTTTAAAGCATTACAAAATTCAGGCCCTAGTTACCTGATAAAGCGCTTCAAATGGCATATCCCTGCACGTACACTTCGGTCGACCTCACTGAAGCTGGTAACAGAGCCTACTTTCCGTCTTCAGAGATGGGGTGGTAAAAGTTTCTTCAGTATTACTACAAGATGGTGGAATAAGCTACCATTTTATTTAAAGAATGCTTCTGATCTATTGTCCTTTAGGAAGGGACTTAAGACATGGCTCTTTACTCTGTAACTCTGCCCAAGGACTGGAAATATAACATCTAGCGTACTCAGTGTGCCTATTCTGCAAGCGCCTAGACGCCCTCGGGTAGCTGTGCGCTATATAAATACTTAAATAAATAAATAAATAAATAAGAGGCAGGTCAGTCATTGGATGGAAATTATTGGGTCATCTGGGTCGTCTGAAGCTTTTTGTTTAGTTTGGGAGTTATTTGTCCCACTCTCAGGCAGTCTGGAAGTATTTCGTGATAAAGAGAGAGATTGATCAGTTTGGACCAGTATGGGGTACGGATTAAACGTGCTTCTTTAACTAATTTGGCTAGTATGGAATCTGACAAATGGCAAGAAGGTTTGAGTTTGGAGATAGTTTTTATGAGTTCAAATTTGGATATTTCTATATAGTTTTTATGAGTTCAAATTTGGATATTTTTGTGAAAGCAGACCACTTGATGAGAAGGGATGTGTTAATCTTTTTAACTTTTCTGATGAAAGAAACAAGTAAATACCTTGAATTTAAAATCCAGATCGCTAAATGTCTGTGTGGAATTTGTGGATGACTGTAGAACCTCAAAGACTTTCTTCTATCTATTTTCGGATGGTTCAATTTGAGATTTGATAGTACGTGCTTTAGCCTCAAATATATGCTTTTTATCTGATTGTTTGGCTACACAGCTTTGTTCTATGTTGAGTCTGGTGGCCAGGACCATGCGATCAGTCTGAGGGATTTTTCTCATCATTAAGTTTACTGTTCTAGCAGGAAATAAAACGTTTGCACTTATTCATTTTCTCTTTGAATGGGATGAAGTGGTACAAGATCTTCACCATTGCTAGTCACTTCATTAGAATCTGGGTCATTTGTGGAATCGAGGAGGCCGTATGCACAACCCATGGCAGTATCATTGTGATTATTGTTATTGGATCACTGGCCAAAGTATCTGGTCTTCTGTGCTGGTCACAGATTGCTTTCTACAGAAAGAAGGATGAGTGGAAAGGAATTTGAAAGTTGTCAGACTAGTCAACTGAAGAGGATGGCCAATTTTCAGCTAATCTCTTTCTGTCAGATTCATGGTGGCACCACTATTATGTGAACTGGTTTATGGGAGTGTTGAGGAGATCGTTTACCAGCAGGACAAATATGATTAATTGGTAGAATGAGCCTACAGGGTTTAGGGTTGAAACGCCCAATAAGATATGGAGGACAATTCCCAAAAGTATTTATGAGGCTGGGAAGAAGTCCTCATCTTTTACATGCTCTTATATGTCTTCATGAATTATCACAGAAACATCCAACTCCCTACTAGCGAAAATGCACAGATGGAACGGTTCTTTCAATTTGTACTACTTGTATATGAATATGAATATTTTATTCCTAAGACATTTGGGGGCCACTTCACAAAGGCATGTACGATTACGTGAAAGAGTAATGCATGACTACTCATTCAAGTATACTTTATGTACTCATATGTGCAATCCCCTGTTCATTGTTGCAGATTACGAGCTTGGAAATTATGGGGTTCATGCACGCTGCTATGCTTTGATTGTCTCCAGGTGGGGAGTGGATAATGCTCATTATGGTAGATTCAGCAGAAATCAAATGTATGTCAACTATGAGACAGTTGAATGGAAGGAAGCACTCTGTCGTTGACATTGTACATTAAGGCAAATACTCGTCCCATGTTGGCTTCTCTATCAAGACAAATTATATCATCAGGCGGAAGAAGTAGCTACATGTAGGATTGGGAAGCTTTGTTGAGCTGCGTTTCCATTAATACCATAAGGTCTAGGTCTGCATCAACAATCATGTCAACGATCCCAACTCAATGCCTGGCTGCTTACCCTACAGTTCACAGCACCCCCACTCCCTCAAAGAAAAGCACTCTAGGCTTGCCTTGCACCACAGGTCATCATACCGTCTTGCTATAAGAAATCCATAAGAGACACTGCTTCCTCAGTACAAGATCTGGAACTCTCTACAAGCCAAGATTTGAAGCATGCAGGAGAATTTACAGTTCAGTGAAAACAATTCTGTCTCCAAGAAAACTACCCCAACCTATAACTCTGAGATAGAACCCAGAACAAAAATAGCTCCAATTCACAGTCACAGATATGCAACAGGCGGACCAGGACACTGTCCTCACATTGGCACACTCTGACAACTGTTTATGCCCAGGTAAGTTATGAAGGACTGACCTTTGAGGGGTCTGTATATTATATAGTAAAGTAAACTCATACATAACCCGACCTGTCCCTCAATACTACCAACACTTTAACACTCAGAGGTCATGCAGCCAATTGTTGTTCAAAGAGCCTGCATACTAATTCCCTTATACTGCTTGGCCTTCTTACACTCACCCACCACACGTCATGTCAATCACCCACTACTGTAGCAGTCCACAGCAACAAACCACACATCATCCATTGAACAAACATGGAATAACTGAGGAGATCTGTCGCATACAGCTGGCTGCCCGAGGGCTCTAATTTAGTTAATCACTGCCAACTAACTACATACTATGACCGCTTCTTGACATCTCACAATGACATTCATATAAGAGGCTGAAAGTCTTACAGCACATCCCTGCAGATCTGCCTCCATGTCATAAGGGCCCTTCATACTGTGCTGTTTCTTCAGCCAACTACAGGTAGTAATGTCGGACACATAGATCGATCTGTAGTTATAACAGGAATACAAAGACTACAACTCCCAGACAGCTAAGCTCTCTTACAGCCCAAACAAAACATTACTATGTGAAAGTCCCACTCATGACATGGAGCTAGTTGTCAGCTGTTTTAATACTTAACTTTTTCCAGGGCTGCATATTGGAAAATAAATCCACAAGAATGGGAGAAAGGAGACACTTGGCATGCGTGAGATGGCACGCTCTACCGAGCAAATAGTGCTTGCCAATGGGTAGAAGGTCTGCACAGATAATTTCTGATTTGCTGCCCACTAAGGACAGCTGAGCCCATACACCGCCTATTTGCCTTTCTTCTCGTGACTCCCAGACCTTACATGGTCTGTTCCCAGCATGCACTCTGTCTGTTCTGCGTGGTGATATATTGACTAGAACCTACCAGCACTGCTGTTACCAGCTCCACAGGCAGCTTCTTCACCGTGACCCACCTGAAGAAGGTGACCACACCACCGGCGCCTTCTGATCTGAAACGCTATCCGACATCTTCATCCTATGACTGCACATTGACTCGTGTGTACACGTACAAAGTTGCAGTTTTTAGCTCACAACTTTGTGCATTTCTCTGAGATATAAACTAATGTGCAAAAGTCATGAAATTGAGCACGAGCTGGGCTTTCGCGTGAAAAGAGTACTTTTGCGAATGTTTTGTACTCAAGTGTAATTAGTTTTGAGTCACCCACAAAGGGAAAGCTAAGTTAGGTATGGAGTAGCGTACAGAGTCCTGTAGCATCCCCACACCAGCAGAGCCTGAAAATACTTTAAAGGAATGATTCAATAGTACAGAGTGAGTCCCTCTGGGTCAGTGGACGCTCTGCCATTCCACACGTCGCACCAGTAGGTGGCACTCTTCACACTTTACAGCTTGTGCTGTAACTTTCCCTTGTGTGTGTTCCCTGCTTCCTCAGGTACTTTTTATGGAGAATGGTACAAAGATGCCTGGTGTGAGTGAAGGGGCCTGCACTGGTCTGAGGATGGGTCCTGCTGATGTTGTGTTGATGTTGTACAAGACCCCTGGCTGTAGAGGGTCTGGGCTCTGGGTGAGTCGGTATTCTTGTTGTGCTGATACTCTGCTGTGACTGAAGGGGCTGAGGGTGCTGTTGAGAGGACACCCGCTTTACTTGTGTGTGACCACCTCCCAGACAGGATTTAGTGTATTGGAGCTGGCTGGGTGCACTTCCAAAGTGCCTGAAAGTCTGCACGAGGGGCTCATTTGGTGTCCCTGCACATAGTCCAGTTCAAACCAGTCCTGGGAGCTGTTGGTTCCTGCTCTGGCGTGAAACTGCACAAAGGGCATGGGAGTAACCTCCCCACTGTCCTGACCCTCCCCTGGGAGGGTCCCCTGAATCTGTCCAACCCTCTCCCGTGGGTACAAAAGGGCTTACCTGGCTGTAGGACCCTAGATTCGACATGGACAAGATTCTGAACAAGAAACCACTGACCTTCGACCATCTGGACACTCTGGACTTCGCTGGACTTCGACTTGACCCGACTTCGTCTCCCTCTCCGTCCAAAGCATCGTCTGTGCCCGTGCACCATACAGGCTCCATGCAGGACCTGTGGAGCATCAAGGACAACTGAAGTATCTCCCTTGGAGTGAAGGAGTCACTCCCCTGCGTTTGCAGGCACCGTAACGCAACTGACCAGTCTGCTGATCCTGAGTTCCTACGGACTCCGAAGGCTCCAGCACACAGGAGGTAGGTTCCTATGTTCCTTGAGGTTGAGCTGCCCTCTCACCAAGTTTGAGGCCAGTATCCCTCGTGGTGACTGCATAACCCAAACCCCTGTGCACCGCGTACATTTGCAAGTGCATATGCTTGTTGGTGCTCCCCAACTTTGTGCATTGGGCTGTCGATAGCCCCAACCTCTGCGCACATTTTCTACAAAGAACTTTGGCCTCCTAACACTTTGTGCCCTGTAAGCTGTTGTTTTGTGAAACTGCTAGAGGTCCCCTCGCGACTCCTGTGCCTTCAGCCTGTGGGTCCATGTGAGGGACAACACTGATTTTCTTGGGCTCCCCTGGTTGCTCCAGGCCTGCCCTGACTCCCCTTGCTGTATTGAGTCCTCTGGTCCTTGCTGGGCCAGACCGTAACCTTTCTTGACCTTCTTCATGGGTTGCCGCTTCCAAGGCTTGTTGGTGCTCCCGCCGGACACCGACCCCTCAGCACTCGACATCCTTTGTGGGACAGCTCGTATCCGGCTCCTGGTTGTCCTCGACATCTCCTGGTCCCTGCAGCTGTAGAGTCAAGGTCTCCTTCTTCACACCTGAAGCACCCGATATCGGTGGGCATTCGTCTTCCGAGCCCCTGGTCACTCCTGAGTGACCCAGACTCTGTCCCCTTTGCTTTCAGGTTCCTTCCATCAAGAATCCACCTGTGGATTCCACCTGACACTTTCCTTCTTTCCAGCAGTGGCATTTCTTTGAAGACTCCCATTGAGAACAACGGCGGTTTCCGACCCCACTTCAGCCCTATGCACCCGGCTTCCCTGGGATAGGTAACTTTGGTAACTTCGGTATCCACGGGTGGGGTGGCTCTCCAACGTTCTATGTTCCAAAGGGTTTCCTCGTAATCCACTGGGAAGGATCCTTAAACTGTAAAACTGCAACCGCGACTCTCCCATTGAATTGCACGTAGCACGCGGTCGTGTTCTCACACTGCACCCGTCCTCCATGGGGTCCCTACTTACTCACCTTGGGTGGTTCCTTGGGGTCCCAGCGATTCTACACTCTCTAGACACTGTCTTGACTCAAGTCGTGGTTCTTATACCACTATTTTAGTATATGGTTTGGTCTCCCCCGGGAGCCCACTGTGTATTAGTGCTACTTACGCTTGTTTCTGTGCTACAGTACTGTGTGCTTTGTGTTTATCTGCATGTAGCAGATACTGTGAGGTATTTAAGGTGTTATAATAATAAATATATATTCTTATAACTACTGTGTGGTTCTCCTTTCATTTAACCAGTACAATAAGGTTGCATTCTGGTAAAACAAGCTGCTTAACATTCCTTCAAGACTAAGCCTGAAGGCTGCTCTCCACAGCTACCACTTGGATAGCTTTCTAAGGTTATCTTTGACCTCTTAAATCACCATAAGGGTTGTTTGGACTGGTGCAAGGTGCCCACTGTAACTAGTGGACATCATATACCAGGCCAACTTCTCACATTGGTGTGCAGCGGTTGGGATTCAAGCCTGCATTGTTTTACCGGATAAATCTCTGTATTGATTAACTGAACACCACTAAGTACTAGGTACATATAATACTAGCTTAGAATAAGTAAGTTCTACTGAACTTAGGGTTGGGTAAGTCAAGGGTCTAGCACACCCTTTCTCCAACCTCAGAGAATTTAGTTCCCACTAGGTTAGGTAGGTGCAACACCTCACCACACTTAGTATGTCTTCTAAAGGAGATGCCAGTGGCCCTCTGCCCTTGAGAGCTTTCATTCCAAGAATTGAAAGCCCTGTGTGCCTCTAGAAAGCTGAAGACAGGGAGAAATGCAAACACCCAACGCCTCATAGAGGCGTTACTGCTTGATGACCTTAGGAACACCCCTGGGTCAGATGAACAGGAGAAAGTGGGTGGGGCAAGGAATGAGGACAAGTCAGGAGGTGACACCTTTTATGACCTAGACTCAAACCCTGGCCAGGAGGAACAAGATGGTTCCCACCTGGACAACTCAGATCTTCAGGGAGATGATGAGGAAGGCCAAGATGGCCCCCTCTTCAGCCCTCCTGGAAGAGTGCACAGTTTACCAAGGAGATCTAGATCTCCCTCTGCAGAGTCACATCACTCAGGACAGTCTGTAGGGACCTCTGCATCTAGCAAGAGGGACCACTCTTATGACAGGGAGTACCAATTTCTGGAACTTGAGAAAGCTAAGCTTAGACTCAGGCAACAGCAATTGGCCCTGGACAAAGAGTCCCTAGAAGTCCAGAGAGCTAGAAAAAGATTGGGACTAGAGTCCCATGGTGGCAGCAACAGTGTCCCTAGAGTTAAGGAACAGTCTTTTGACAATAGGAACCTGAGAAACATTGTCCCTCCCTACCATGTTGGGGATGACATCCATAAATGGATAACTGCTTTGGAGAGGGCCTATAAAGTTCGGAGGGTCCCTCAAGAGCAGTGGGCAGCTATCTTGTGGCTCTCCTTTGCTGACAAAGGTAGAGATAATCTCCTCACTGTTAGAGAAGAGGATGCTGACAATTACAAAGTCCTGAAGAGTGCTCTGATTGAAGGGTTTGGCTTAACCACTGAACAGTATAGGATTAAGTTCAGAGACACCCAGAAGGCACAGAATCAGGACTGGGTAGACTTTGTGGATAGTGCCATTAAGGCTCTGGAAGGCTGTTTGCTTGGCAGCAAAGTGAATGATTTCAAGGGATTGTACAATTTGATTATGAAATAGTAGATCCTTAATAATTGCAAAAATCAGTTGTTGCATCAATACCTGGTTGACTCTGATCTGACTTCTCCCCAAGAATTGGGAAAGAAGGCAGATAGGTGGGTCAGAACCAGGGTGAAGCAGAGAAACCAGAACCATGGTGGTGACCAAAAGAAGCAAGATGCTAAAACTTCAGATAAGGGCGGGGACAAAGGTAAAGATGACGTCTTCATCAGGGCCCCAAAAACCTGCATCTGGGGAGGGAGTCACAATCCAACAAAGGAAAAGGCAAAAAGAAACCTTGGTATTACTTATGTAAAGAAAAGACCCATTGGACAAAAGATGCCAATTGTCCAAAGACCAAGGATTCAACTCCAACCACCACTGCCCCTAATGCAACTGCTCCCCTAGTACAGTTTCTGTTCAAAATATTTTATTGAATTTTTAGTTAACAGATATACAATACAAAAAATAGTACAATACAAGTACCTAATAAGAATATTTGACAATTACCAAACATTAAGTAATAATAGGTACAGTATAATATAATATCTTATTATATTAATACAGAAAATTATAAAGGGAGGGAGAGGAACAATTATACATATGATATTGATAATCAGCAAAATAGAACTACTAATAAAGAAGAAACTATGCAAAAGTATCAATGAATTTGTAACTTAAAGACAAAAATACATTTTAAGAAGATAAATAGATATCAATAGGTTTCCAGAATAAGTGATAGGAATTATAATTATGATTAACACCTTTCAAGGAAAATGGGCTCCTCTTCGAGTAAAAATAACCCATGACCACCACATATGAACAAATAATGATGAAACATCTTTCCAACACGAAGTAATGGATTTTAACGCTGCTGTTAACAGGAAATAAAAAAGTTTACCTTCTAAGTCAATTAATTTATGAGAAAGAACGACAGATTTACAAATTAGCAAATTAAATGATAAATCATCACGAATATTAAGTATCTTTTTTATAACATCCCAAACTTCAGTCCAAAATTTAAAAATAAAAGGACAGTCAAAAAGCATATGTTTTAACGAACCAGTATATAAATTACAGTGCCAACATTTTGAAGTCTGGAGAAGTTTAGCTTGAAACAATCTCAGTGGAGACCATAGGCAATTATATAAAATATATGAGTTTGTTTGATAAAGTGAAACAGGTAACCATCCTGAAATACTATTAAGCCAGATAGTTTTCCATGCTTCATAAGATAAAGATAAAGAAAGCTCATTATTCCAAAATGTTAAAAGCATATTAATATTGTCACCCTTAAATAAAGTCATCTTTTTGTACAATATGGAAACACCATGAGGTAAAGTAGAAAGAGTTTGAATATAAATTGATAAATCTGACTGAACATTAGAAGGTATAAAATGAGGAAATGAATCTAAAATAGAATTGCATAAAAATTCATATCTAAATAAATCAGAAGAAGGCAAATTAAATTTCTCCTTTAAATCATCAAAAGAGATAAAAGCATTGTTATGATAAATATCTTTAAGGCAAAAAATACCAGCTGTAATCTATGAGTGCCAAAATCTAACATTTTTGGTAAGTTTTATATTAGAATTATACCATAATGACATATCTTCAGTAATGGACATGGGTGATTGAAAAATTAAATCAAAATCATGAAATATTAACTTAGTGGACTTCAAAATAACAGATTTATTGAAAAATATAGATTTATTGGACATAGTTAACAAAGAAGGTAAAGGAAACGGTTTAATTAAACTCTTTTCTATAGAAAGCCATTTAGGGGGATTATTCAAATGAGAATGGTTAAACCACAAAGAACTTTGTTTTAATATAAAAGCTTTGTGATAACAAAAGAAATTTGGTACACCAAAACCCCCATGACCTTTAGGTAATTTAAATTTTTTATAACTAATACGAGGTACCTTATTGCTCCAAAGAAATTTAGTAAGAAGCCGATCTATATCTTTATAAAACTTCATAGGAAATTGGGTAGGAATCATGGCTAAGGAATAAAAAAAAATTGGTGCTATAGCCATTTTTATGGACTCCATTTTCCCCCACCACGAAAGATGAAGTGAAGACCACTTAGATATTTTATCTTTAATGTAACTTAAAATAGACTCACAATTTAATGATATCGTAGTTTTCATAGAAGATGAAAACAAAATGCCTAAGTATTTAAATTTTTCTCTTTGCCAGATTATATCCTGCAAGGGTAACATAACTGAGGTACAATGAATATTTATAGGAAAAAAGTCTGTTTTATTAGTGTTTAATTTATAACCAGAAATTAAGGAATAAGATGAAATAATCTTAAATAAAGGAGGAAGTGAGGAGATAGGATTACTAATAAATAAAAGTATATCATCTGCATATGCTAACGTTTTAACATTAACCTCTTTGATATTAATACCATGAATATCATTACAATTCCTAATTAAAATAAGCAAAGGTTCAATTACAAGAAGAAATAATGGCGGGGACATGGGACAACCCTGTCTGGTACCTCTAAAAAGAGAAAATTGGTTTGAAGTTTGGCCATTAATAAATAAACGAGCTGTAGGAGTAGAATAAAGCGCAGAAATCATACGAATAAATATAACACCAAAATTAAATGCAAATAAAGTACGAAATAAAAATTGCCAATGAACTTTATCGAAGGCTTTTTCAGCATCCAATGCTAACACTCCTGCTGGTAAAGGTAAATTAGACCCTTGTTCGATAACATGCAGTAATGTTCTTGTATTGTTTGAAGAATATCTATTTCTCATAAATCCTGATTGATCAGGATGGATAATAGAATCTAAAACAGATGTTAACCTAGTTGGAAGTATTTTGGCATAGAGCTTACAATCTTGATTTAATAAGGAAATAGGACGATAATTGGAAACAAGTGAAGGGTCTTTATTAGGTTTAGGCAAAACAACAATTAACGCTTCAGTAAAAGAACCTGTAGTAGTCCCTGTGGAACTAAAAAAGGAAAATAAATTAAACAAATGAGGAATAAATTGTGATTGACATTCTTTGTAAAATTCTGCTGGAATGCTATCCGGCCCTGGGGATTTTTTTTGTTTAAGAGATTTAATGGCTAATCGAATTTCATCTTCAGTAATGGGTAGATCTAATTTGGTTTTAGTTAAAAGGGGAATCTTGGGTAATCCACATTTATTTAAAAAAAAATCAATTATAGAAGAATCAACAAAGTTAGGTTGATTATATAAAGTGGTATAATAATTTAAAAATTAATTAACAATATCAATTTGCGATATGGCAACTTTCCCATTAGGGCCATGAATTGAATTAATTTGGGTTTTATCTTTTTTAATGCGTAAATAATTAGCTAAAAGCCGTCCGGATCTATTAGCACAAAAACACAATTTGGCTTTAGAATTGGAGAGTTGAATACCAGCTCTTTTGCTAAGAATGGAATTAAATTCATATCTGAGTTTTTGTAATTTTATCTTTTACTGAGGATCATTAGAAGTAATAAAAAGCCTTTCAAATTTTGCAATTTGCTTATCCAATTCTTTAATTCTTACATTAAAAGTTTTGTTTTCATGTGCCATGAGAGAGATAGAAACACCTCTAATATAAGCTTTAAAGGCGTCCCATCTATTCACCAAGGATGTAGAACCTTCTGGGTTGAGTTGAAAATAATCTTGAATAGCATCTAATATTTTCAGTTTGTTTTGGTCATTAAGAACAATATCAGAATTCATTCTCCATCTGGATTGTGATTTAAAATTTGAATTAAATTGCAAAACAAAAGATATTAAAGCATGATCTGATATATCAATATTACCAATGGCAGGAGTAACCACAGAATTAATTAATTGTCTAGAAATTAGTAAATAATCCAATCTCGAATGTGAGGTATGCGGATTAGAAAAAAAGGCAAACATTTTTTCCGTAGGAAAATGCAATCGCCAAATATCAATTAATTTTGTAGTTTTAAAGAAAGATTTAAAAGTTAGAAAAGCTTTTGGAGGTCGAAATTTAGTGAGAGAGGATCTATCTAATAAAGGATCAGAAATAAGGTTGAAATCTCCTCTAACTATAAGAGGAACATTACCTAACTTAAGTACTTCAGTAGTTAAATTAGACCAAAACACAGGATCATCAGCAGTTGGGCCATAAACATTAATTAAAAACATAACAGAATCATAAATTTTAATTTTAACTATAACATATCTACCTTCTAAATCAGATGATTTACTCAAAATTTGACAATGCAGTCTTTTAGCAAAAAGAATAGCAACACCATTTTTTCTACCTTTAGCAGGAGAAGATACAATAATATCAACCCACTTTTTTTCATATAATCTAATATTTTATCTTCAATATGTGTTTCCTGAATAAAACAAATATCTGCTTTACAACTACCTAAATAATCTAAAATCTTTGTACGCTTCACCGGATGTCTCAAACCCTTGACATTTAAAGAGGTTATTTTAACATTATGAATATTAGCCGTTAGAAAAATAAAGGAGAGTAAAAAGAATAAGGGGCCGATTCCGATTCCGGCCGGAAATCTCTCCGACCGAGCCGGACCCGGAGAGAAATCCGACCGAATCGGACCCTAGCAGTCCGACCGGACGAGTACGATGCATTCGCATGCTATCGGACTCGAGTCGGTCGGACTCCCATTGAAGTCAATGGGAGCCCGTCGTACAACGCGTACGCGGGCTCCCATTGACTCAATGGGTGCGAGGCGAACAAGGGCGCCCCCTACAGCGGGTACGCGTCGAAGCGGGTCGCGCCGTACATGCACAGGTAGGGGGGACCCATGGGTCCCCCCTGTGTGCGACTCGCGTGCTTACGCGTACAGGGGGGTCCGACGCGGACCCCCAAAGTCCGGCTCCAACAGCTTTTTCGAGCCGGACGGCGCGAGTCGGTCGGACTGCTCGCGGCGCGCATCGTACTTACCCGGCCGGGAAACGTCTCCATAGCGCGGTGCGAGTCGTGTCCATGCGAGTCGGTCGGAGCGTGTTGAAGCCGCGTTCGAGTCGGTCGGCGATTTCGCGGGAGCTTGCATCGTACTCGCTCGGCCGGACCCGCGTACGATTCGCTCGGGAAACAGGGCTCCGAATCGGATCCGGTGAATCCGAATCCGATTCGGAGCATTACTGGCCGAGATCGGAATCAGCCCCTAAGATTTAAGAAGAAGAGAGAAAATTGAAGAAAAATATAGAAAATAGTAGTTCTAGAACAATATATAAGGAAAAGGAGGGAAAAGAAAAGAGACAAACAAACATAAAAAAGACGACCCCAAATAAACATTAATAACAGATTTGAAACGCAGAAGCGCTTTACAAGCATGACCAAACCGTTGGAGCCCAGCGTGTAGAGAACATTAAAATTAGTCAGAAATACATATTATCACCATATTCAAGTAGCAGAATCATGCGTATCCATAGAATGCTGTGAGTGTTGTTCCAAGAATAAATTTAAATCTTCTGGACGTTGAAAGGACTTTGAAAGGTTATCTTTCCAGATTCGCATTGTTGAAGGGTCAAATAGGCCATATTTAAAACCAAGACTTCTCAGATGAGGACGAATGTCAGAGAATTCTTTGCGAATCTTAACAGTCTCTTTAGCAAAGTCTTGGTGAATGAAGATCGTATTGCCATTAACCATTAAGGAAGGTATTTCTCGTGCTGCTTTTCGTATCATGACCAAATGATGGTGACGTAGAACCTTAAAAATCATTTGTCTTGGCTTAGTGTGACGAGGATTGCGATGTAATGGAATCCTATGCGCTTTATCAATTTCAAATTTCTCCGGAAATGTAATGTTTAACAGACCAGGTATCAAATTTTCCAGATTCAGGGGCCAATTCCGATCTCGGCCGGTAGGGCTCCGAATCGGATTCGGCTTAACCGGATCCGATTCGGAGCCCTATTTCCCGACCGATTCGTACGCGCGTCCGGGCGAGCGAGTACGATGCGTATTCGCCGACCAACTCGTCTGGGCGTCCCGACCGCTCCGACCGACTCGATCCCTGGTCTAACCGCACCGACCGACTCGCACGGACACGACTCGCACCGCGCAATGGAGACGTTCCCCGGCCGGGTAAGTACGATGCGCGCCGCGAGCAGTCCGACCGAGCCGCGCACTCCGGCTCGAAAGAGCTGTCGGAGCCGTACTTTGGGGGTCCGTGTCGCGTAGCCGCGCGAGTCGCACACAGGGTGTGCGTGTACGGCGGCGAATCGCTTCGCCGCGTACACGCTGTAGGGGGCGCCCTTGTCCGCATCGCACCCATTGAGTCAATGGGAGCCCGGGTACGCGTTGTACGACAGGCTCCCATTGACTTCAATGGGAGTCCGACCGACTCGAGTCCGATGGCATACGTGCGCATCGTACTCGTTCGGTCGGGCTGCACGGGTCCGATTCGGTCGGAAATCTCTCCGGGTCCGGCTCGGTCAGAGAGATTTCCGGCCTGAATCGGAATCGGCCCCATAGTCTGCAATTAGCGCCTTCAACATCCTCAGGTAGATTAAAAATACGCAAATTGTATTGCCTATTACGATTTTCCATGTCCAGGAGAAGAGTAGACATAGGCGAAATTTTTGCCACAAGTGGTGCGAAAGCATCAATTTTAACTTTGTTATCTTGTATTTTAATAGAGTTATCTGAAACTTTCATTGACATACTAGCCATATCTTTACGTAGGCTTTTAATCTCTGACGCAATAGTATCAGTGCTGGTACGCAATGCTTGAAGCTCGTCAAGAATTAATGCCAATGAGGGTTCACTAGATTCCACCACTTTAGATTTTACAGGAGGAGGAGAAATTTGCTGTTTCCTTTTATTATTAGAATTCTGTGCATTTTTATTCTCCATTTTCGTATAATAAAAAAGTGTGAAGCAAATAAATGCAAAGTACAATGAAATAATGTGAAAGCAGAAAAAAATACTGCAAGGATAAAGCTGGTGCAGCAGCTAAATTAGGCTGTGGGTGTGGTAAGGCCAAAGCCAGGCCCTTTCCTGGACACTTGCTCCGCCCCCCTGATAGGAACTCTGGGCAGTACCTTAAGGCAGAGATGGCAGCAGAACCAGGAGGAAGAAAAATACCTTTACCAACGCCAAAAACATCAAGGAAAGTCACCACAGCATCAGGTAAGTCCTCAGGAGACTGTAGGGTTAATTTCCAGTAAATTCTGACTGGAATAGCAGAATTCGTCGATAGAAACGGGCCCCCTCGTCACGGAGCTCACAAAACGGCGGCCATCTTGAATTTGCGCGCTCGAGCGTCCCCCCTAGTACAGTTTCAAGTGGTGGTACAGGGAACAAGGGAATAGTAGGGTTAACCTTGGGATCTGAGATGGATTCTGGCCTAGTCAGAACTCCAGCTCAGGCTGTACTTGTCTGTGATGGTGGCATGGATATTGCCACCTTATTTGTCAGTCCCAGTAACCTGGGCAAATACAGACAACAGCCTTTGATCAATGGTAAGGAGGCCATGGCATACAGGGACATAGGTGCAAGTGTCACTATGGTGACAAAAGATCTTGTGGACCCTGACCAGATCATACTTGGTGAGATGTACCAAGTGACCAATGCTAACAATGTCAGGACTGATCATTCCTTGGCAGTTGTTAATTTCAGCTGGGGAGGGGTAACTGCCCAAAGAAAGTTGTGGTTAGTTCAGACCTTCCAGTAGAATGCTTATTGGGCAATGATTTGGAAAATTCAGCCTGGGCTGAAGTGGAATTAAGGACTCATGCAGCAATGCTGGGCATCTCTGCAGATGTGTTTGCTGTGACCAGGTCACATGCCAAACTGTTCTCTACTGAACAGGCCCTGGATTCTGAAAGAATGGACCAGGAGCCTTCCAAGAGAAGGAGCAGGAGGGGTAAGGCTGTGTCTTCCCCCCAGGCTCAGAGAGAGGATCAGTCTCTTGAGGGGGATGATCTCGGTCCCTGTGAAGGTACTGTCTCAGATGAACTGGAACCTGATCAAGTTGAGTTCTTGGGGACAGTGGGCCCTTCCAGGGCAGATCTGAGTCAGGAGCAGCAAACCTGCCCCTCTCTTGAACCCCTCAGACAGCAAGCTGCTGCTGAGGCTGCTGGGAGTGTCAGTGGATCCCACAGGATCTATTGGGATGAGGGACTCCTTTGCTCAGAGGGTAGAGACCCCAAGCGTGGTGCCACCAGGAGGTTGGTCATACCTCTGATGTTTAGGGGCTTCCTACTCACCTTGGCACATGACATTCCCTTAGCAGGGCACCTAGGCCAAAGTAAGACTTGGGACAGGCTTGTCCCTCACTTTCACTGGCCTCATATGTCAGAGGACACCAAGGAGTTTTGTCACTGCTGTACCACCTGTCAAGCCAGTGGTAAGTCAGGTGGTACCACAAAGGCCCCCCTAATACCACTACCTGTGGTTGGGGGTTCCCTTTGAAAGGGTTGGGATTGACATAATTGATCCCATGAACCCTCCAACTTCATTTGGACACAGTTATATTCTAGTGGTGGTGGACCATGCCACTAGGTATCCAGAGGCTAAACCCCTTAGAAACACCACAGCTCCTGTGGTGGCCAGGGCCCTCCTGGGAATTCTTTCCAGAGTGGGTTTCCCTAAGGAGGTCTTAACTGACAGAGGTACAAACTTCATGTCTAGTTACATCACTGCAATGTGGAAGGAGTGTGGAGTGAATTACAAATTCACCACACCCTATCACCCACAATGCAATGGGCTGGTTGAAAGGTTCAACAAAATCCTAAAGGGCATGATCATGGGCTTCCCAGAAAAGCTTAGGCGAAAATGGGATGTCCTGTTGCCCTGCCTTCTCTTTGCCTACAGAGAGGTCCCACAAAAGGGAGTTGGCTACAGCCCTTTTGAACTTTTGTTTGGGCATCCTGTTAGGGGTTCCTTGTGTTTGGTGAAGGAGGGATGGGAGTTACCTCTCAAACCTCCCAAGCAAGACATAGTGGACTATGTACTTGGTCTCCGCTCCAGGATGGCTGAGTACATGAAGAAGGCCATCAAAAACCTTGAGGCAAGTCAAGAATTGCACAAAGCTTGGCATGACCAAAAGGCTGTACTGACTGTTTATCAGCCAGGACAGAAAGTATGGGTGTTGGAGCCTGTGGCCCCAGCAGCTCTCCAAAACAAGTGGAGTGGACCCCATACTATACTTGAGCAGAATGGAGAGGTCACCTACTTGGTGGACCTTGGAACTCCCAGGAGCCCCCATAGGGTGCTCCATGTAAACAGGCTCAAACCCTATGTGGACAGGGCAGACATGGGCTTGCTCATGGCTACTTATGAGGGACAGGAGGAAGAGAGTGACCCACGCCCTGATCTCCTCTCACAGAACCCTGATGATGGCTCAGTTGATGGTGTAGCCTTGGCAGGCAGCCTCACTGAGCAACAGCAGATTGATTGCAGGAAGGCCCTCAATCAATACAGGCACATGTTTCCTTTGACTCCTAGTCAGACCACTTGGTGTACCCATGAAGTGGACACAGGTGAGTGTCTACCTGTTAAAAATAAGAATTACAGGCAGCCTGACCATGTCAGAGATTGCATCAGGACTGAGGTCCAAAAGATGCTGGAATTGGGAGTAATTGAACCCTCAGATAGCCCTTGGGCTAGTCCAGTGGTACTGGTACCCAAACCTCATACCCAGGGTGGTAAGAGAGAAATGAGGTTTTGTGTGGACTATAGGTGGCTCAATGCAGTCACTAGGACTGATGCTCACCCTATTCCTAGGGCAGATGAACTGATTGACACTTTGGACTCAGCCAAGTTCTTGAACACATTTGACCTCACTGCTGGATATTGGCAAATCAGACTAGCTGAGGGTGCCAAACCAAAAACAGCATTATCAACCCCTAGTGGGCATTATCAATTTATTGTGATGCCTTTTGGTTTGAAGAATGCACCTGCCACATTCCAAAGGTTGGTGAACAAAGTCCTTACAGGCCTGGAAGCCTATAGTGCAGCATATCTAGATGATATTGCTGTCTTTAGCTCCACCTGGGAGGATCACCTGGTCCATCTGAAGAATGTTTTGGAGGCCCTGCAGAAAGCAGGCCTCACTATCAAGGCCACCAAGTGCCAGATAGGGCAGAGTCAGGTTGTGTACCTGGGCCACCTTGTGGGTGGAGACCAGGTTCAACCATTGCAGAGCAAAATCCAGACCATCATGGACTGGGTTGCTCCAACTACCCAGACTCAGGTCAGAGCTTTCTTGGGCCTGACTGGGTACTACAGAAGATTTGTGAAAGGATATGGGTCTATAGTGACTCCCTTGAATGATCTTACATCAAAGAGAATGCCCAAGAAAGTTCAGTGGACAGTTAGCTGTCTAAAGGCATTTGATGATCTCAAGCATGCCATGTGCACTGCTCCCATTCTGCAAAGTCCTGACTATTCCAAACAATTCATTGCCCAAACAGATGCATCTGAGTTGGGGGTAGGGGCTGTGTTGTCACAACTTAATGCAGAGGGTCAGGATAAACCAGTAGCTTTTATTAGCAGAAGGTTGACTCCCAGAGAGAAACGTTAGTCAGCCATTGAGAGGGAAGCCTTTGCTGTGGTTTGGGCTCTGAATAAGCTGAGGCCATACATGTTTGGCACTCAATTCATTTTTCAGACAGACCATAAGCCCCTCTTATGGCTAAAACAGATGAAGGGTGAAAACCCCAAACTTTTGAGGTGGTCCATTTCCCTACAGGGGATGGACTATACAGTGGAACATAGACCTGGGAGTAACCGTGCCAATGCAGATGGACTCTCCAGATATTTCCACTTAGAAAATGAAGACTCAACTGGGCAAGGTTAGTTTAATGTCCTGACGTTTGGGGGGGGGCGTTGTGTAGGAGAGTAGGATCTGCTTCTTATGGTTACCCCCACTTTTTGCTTGATGTTACACTGTTTTTGACTAGTCTGACTGGGATCCTGATAATCAGGACCCCAATCTATCTGCTTTCTCCCTAAAATGTTATGTCATGTACTTAGGTACACTCCAGATTGGATACTGGGGTACCCTTATAAGTCCCTAGTATATGGTACACATGTACCCAGGGCATAGGTACCCCAGAGGCCTCCCATGGGCTGAAGCATGTATTATGCCACCCATGAGAGGCCATGCAAAAGGGAACTGCAGACCTGCCATTGCAGCCTGTGTAATATGGTGCATGCACCACTTACTTTAGATATAGGTTTACTATATCTATAGGTCACTACACTTAAAACCTATAAGTCACCCTTGACAATCCTGAAGGCAGGGTGCTGGGTTTTATGTGAGAGGGTGCCCCTGCATGAGCACAGCACCCCTGCAGCCTTCGGAGACCATTCTCCCGGGTTGTCGGTGACGCTGCCCGACATATAGGTAGAGGTGCATTATATGCTCGCGTAAAATGCTATCATGAAAACGGCTGCAACAAACCATGTTGTGTTTGGTATCAAACACCTTGGAATCATACCTCCACACCAGTAACCGGTGTGGGAGGTATGATTCCACCCCTCAGAAGCAAGCTTCGTGGGTCCATGGTCTTCCCGGTACCAGCCTTCTCAACCCGGACAGCACAAAATAGATGCTGTCGACCAGAGACACATTTCTGCCCTCCTGCTGCTGAGCCAAGCTCGAGCAGAGGAAGGCAGCACAATAGGCATCCTGTCACAGGGAGGTGTGACCACCTCCCAGACAGGATTTAGTGTATTGGAGCTGGGTGGGTGCACTTCCAAAGTGCCTGAAAGTCTGCACGAGGGGCACATTTGGTGTCCCTGTGCATAGTCCAGTTCAAACCAGTCCTGGGAGCCGTTGGCTCCTGCTCTGGCACGAAACTGGACAAAGGACATGGGAGTAACCTCCCCACTGTCCTGACCCTCCCCTGGGAGGGTCCCCTGAATCTGTCCAACCCTCTCCTGTGGGTACAAAAGGGCTTACCTGGCTGTAGGACCCTATATTCGACATGGACAAGATTCTGAACAAGAAACCACTGACCTTCGACCGTCTGGACACTCTGGACTTCGACTGGGCCCGACTTCGTCTCCCTCTCCGTCCAAAGCATCGTCTGTGCCCGTGCACCATACAGGCTCTATGCAGGACCTGTGGAGCATCAAGGACAACTGAAGTATCTCCCTTGGAGTGAAGGAGTCACTCCCCTGCGTTTGCAGGCACCATAACACAACTGACCGGTCTGCTGATCCTGAGCTCCTGCAGAGTCTGAAGGCTCCAGCAACCCAGGAGGTGGGTTCCTATGTTCCTTGAGTTTGAGCTACCCTCTCACCAAGTCTGAAGCCAGTATTCCTTGTGGGAACCGCATAACCCGAACCCCTGTGCACTGTGTACATTTGCAAGTGCATATGCTTGTTGGTGCTCCCCAACTTTGTGCATTGGGCTGTCGATAGCCCCAATCTCTGCGCACATTTCTTACAAAGAACTTTGGCCTCTTTGCACTCTGTGCCCTGCAAGCTGTTGTTTTGTGTAACTGCTAGAGGTCCCCTCGCGACTCCTGTGACTTCGGCCTGTGGGTCCATTTGAGGGACAATACTGATTTTCTTGGGCTCTCCTGGTTGCTTCAGGCCTGCCCTGACTCCCCTTGCTGTGGTGAGTCCTCTGGTCCTTGCTGGGCTAGACCGTAACCTTTCTTGACCTTCTTCATGGGTTGCAGCTGCCAAGGCTTGTTGGTGCTCCCGCTGGACACCGACCCCTCAGCACTCAACATCCTTTGTGGGACAGCTCATATCCGGCTCCTTGTTGTCCTCGATGTCTCCTGGTCCCTGCAGCTGTAGAGTCAAGCTCTCCTTTTTCACACCTGAAGCACCCAACATGGGTGGGCATTCGTCTACTGAGCCCCTGGTCACTCCTGAGTGACCCAGACTCTGTCCCCTCTGCTTTCAGGTTCTTCCATCAAGAAACCACCTGTGGATTCCACCGGACACTTTCCTTCTTTCCAGCAGTGGCATTTCTTTGAAGACTCCAATTGAGAACGACGGTGGTTTCCGACGCCACTTCAGCCTTATGCACCCGGCTTCCCTGGGATAGGTAACTCTGGTACTTTGGTATCCACGGGTGGGGTGGCTCTCCAACCTTCTATGTTCCAAAGGGTTTCCTCGTAATCCACTGGGAAGGGTCCTTAAACTGTAAAACTGCAACCGCAACTCTCCCTTTGAATTGTACGTAGCAGACGGTCGTGTTCTCACACTGCACCCGTCCTCCGTGGGATCCCTACTTACTCACCTTGGGTGGTTCCTTCGGGTCCCAGTGATTCTACACTCTCTAGACACTGTCTTGACTCGAGTCGTGGTTCTTATACCACTATTTTAGTATATGGTTTGGTCTCCCCCGGGAGCCCACTGTGTATTAGTGCTACTTACGCTTGTTTCTGTGCTACAGTATTGTGTGCTTAGTGTTTATCTGCATGTCGCAGATACTGTGAGGTATTTAAGGTGTTATAATAATAATAAATATATATTCTTATAACTACTGTGTGGTTCTCCTTTCATTTAACCAATACAATAAGGTTGCATTCTGGTAACACAAGCTGCTTAACATTCCTTCAAGACTAAGCCTGAAGGCTGCTCGCCACAGCTACCACTTGGATAGCTTTCTAAGGTTATCTTTCACCTCTTAAATCACCATAAGGGTTGTTTGGACTGGTGCAAGGTGCCCACTGTAACTAGTGGACATCATATACCAGGCCAACTTCTCACAAGGACTCATTGATTTAGAAGTAGTTTTGAGAAATGAACAAAATACTCGTGATAAGGCTTCAAGATCTCATCAAAAACACCACTCGAGAGGAGCCTTCCAGGACCAGAGGCAAAACTTCAAATGTGACCTCCAAAAATGGGCACCATGCTTAAGATGTGGTCTCTATTAGTGGGCACAGTACTCACGATGAGGCCAGAGGCGTAGCTTCAGGGGGTGTTTGGGGTGCTCCATCCCCCCTGATAAATGTATTTTCTGCTAAATAGTTGGGTACAGGTGCTTTCAGTCAGGTATTGTGAGATGTCAGTCTGATTTCACCAGGGGTGTTTACATACACACAGACAAAAAACGCGTGCACACACTTTCTCCCTCTCTGTTTTGAAAGTCCTTAAAATATTGTTGTTTTTTACAAAATATTGCTTTTTCTTTTTCAGTACTCCGACCAATCCGAATTCTTCTCCCTTTCCACTGCCCCTTAGGTCCCTCTCATGCACCCTGAGGCCCCTCTCATGCACCCTGAGGCCCCTCTCATGCACCCTGAGGCCCCTCTCATGCACCCTTAGGTCCCTCTCATGCACCCTGCTTGTCTTATAATGTATTGAAACATTATATGTCAGCCCGATTGTCGGAAAATCTGAAGCTCACCCTCCCCAAACATACTGATCAAGCTGCCCCCCTGGATGAGGCTTCCAAAACTACTTCCAAAACTACAAATGAACCTTCAGAAATGGACACACTAGTCAAGGAGCGGCTTCTAGAACTGGACACAACTTTTGCCACAAGACCCCCGGAACCAGATGCAAAGTTCCAGAAGAGTCCCCTAGAACAGAACACAATGCTTGACGTGACACAGTACTTGAGTTGGGGCCTTACTGAAAGAGACCCCTTAATGGTACCCACTAGGGTGTACTTGGGGAACCAGGTTCGAGTCTGGCGGGAGGCTCAAACATCCTGTGATTCTGGGAAAATCACGTAATCTCCCACTATCTTAAAAAAAAAATGAATGTATCCCTCTGAAATGCAACTTGTGCTCATGCAAAGCGCTCTGATACCTTCGGGTCGAGTTCGCACAATATGAAACTGCAAAAGAACAACAAAAAAACTACACTTTGCCTGGCAGAGCGTGCCATCGCGGCTAGCCGCAGCAGAGCACCCATGCTCCAAGGAGTCGGCCCATCCTGTGATGGGCCCAGTTAATATTTAGCCCATAGTGTACCGTCTGAGAGCCCTGATGGATGCTTTGCTTGCGCAGGGCTTTGGCGTCCTTCCTGCGGAGGGAGGCGCGGCTCATTTTGCTGTTCTGAAGTCATTGTTCCATATTCTAAGGCTCTCTCGACCACATCCTAACCCACACAGAGCTATTCTGTTTCAGGTTGTGCCAAAAACACGGGGTGTGAAGGCCAGGGTGTGTGTCAGCCAGCGGCGACGTGTGAGCTTGGGCTGCCCTTTGGAAGGGGCTGAGCCAAGATGGCCGCCGGCGCTGGTGTCAGGTGGGAACTATGCAGCCGGGTGTTGACACAGCAAACAGCCCCGCCCTCAGCGGGTGTTGCGGTGCAGGTTACTGTGTGAACGTTGGATATATACATACATAGTAGAAACTGACAGCAGATAAGAGCTGCGAGGCCCCTTGTCTGCACAGGTTTTCGGTGCCTCTATTATGTTAGTTTATTGAAGTTAGGCAGTTATAATTACTAGTCGTTTACACAGTGCCTGCTGACATCGACAGCTGTTGCTATTTGCCATCGCAACCATTGTGATATTATCGGCCTGGGAAGGATGAAAAGTTGAGTCTGCGATGTCCAGATTTGAACCACTGATGTTGAGATGACGCACAGATTTCTTCAGAAGGCGCACTGGGATAGAGCTGTCAATCACATCCACACTGACCGACAACCGCAACGTCATTTTGTAGGTGGGTGGGGGCACGTTGGGCTCAGAGAGCCCCAAAATGGCATCATATTACTCACCATCTGAAAGCAGCAGAGGAAAAGGCTTGGGAAAAAGTGGACTCATGCCAGACAAGATTGTTGATAAAGAAACAATTATACGGATGTTATTACTACTTCACTCCTCCTCCTCCTGCAACTAATAATAATAATAAAGTAACTTATTTTTACATAGCGCTTTGTGCCACACTCAATTGCCGACCTCAGAAGCATGTACCACTGGGTTGACCTTGCTGAAATCCAACTTGAGGCCTACATATCACAGCAGATGTCAGCTCCAAGTATTGAACTGACTGAAAATTTTGGAAAAGTGGACTGCAGTTTCCTTCCAAGAGGTGGGATTTACTGACACTGCAGTTACATTACACAAGGGCATTTTTTGTAGGCACAGGGGGGCAGATTTACGCCCCTATTTTGCATGCGCAAACGGGTTTGCGACCCATTTGAGCATGCAAAATCTAATAGGGCCATGTACAATCCCTATTTAGCGAGTCGCAATTTTTTTGCGACTCGCTAAATAGGAATTGCGAGTCGCTATTAGGAAGGGGCGTTCCAAGGACGTCCCTTCCTAATAGCGAGTCAGAGGCCTATGTAAGAATGTTTTGCGACTGCAATTGCGGTCACAAAACACTCGCAATTTACTGCCTTCTTCAAGAGGGGGGTAAAGCACTCACAGTCCTTCCCCTTTGCGAATGCAGGGGAAAATATTTTTTAGGGGCAGGCAGTGGTCCCAGGGACCACTACCTGCCCTTAAATAATGAAACAAAAATGTTTCATTTTTCTTTTTTTAAATGCACCCCGTTTTCCTTTAAGTAAAACAGACTGCTTTTTAAAAAGAAACTACTTCATTTAAAAGCAGTCCCAGACATGGAGGTCTGCTGAGCCCAGCAGGCCACCATACCTGGGAGGGCCAGCCATTCCCAAAGGGGTCGCAAATTGCGAGTTCCTCCTTAATATGAATGAGGCATGCAATTTGCAACCCCATTAGGAACTGCTAACAGTGTCTCAGACACTGTTGTACATGTCATTTATGGACTCGCAAATTGCGACTCGCAATTGAGCGCAATTTGTGAGTCGCTAAATGACATGGTCGTACATCTGGCCCTAGGAGATCATGCGATTTGCCCAGAATCACAGGATGTTGAGCCGACGCCAGACTCGAACCTGGGTCCTGGCCACATCCTGTCCCCATCTGCTTTGCACCACCCCTAACCCCCGCTTGAGCTTTATACCCCTTGAACTTTATATTTAACTGTCTGCCTCACCACTTTTTAAAAGCACCAGCCGCTACTGGATTTACTCCCAGAAGTTTGGAGAGCAGTCCTGCCATCGCCAGCGCCCGGACTCACGGCACTACAGCCTTCGAGGTCATGTGACCCGCACAACCAGGGGCGTGGCCTCTCCTGCTCTCTCTGGGGCTTATTTACAAGCCCCTTGTGCCGCCGGTGCGCCACTAATAATATGGGAAAAAGTGACGTGCCGGCGGCGCAAGGGGCTTGTAAATAAGCCCCTCTGTACTTAGGAGTCTGTTCTCGGTACCCCGACAATTCCATCCCCCCAACACTTACGTGACTCTCTGAGGCCATGACCTCTGTAGATGTCGTTTTTAGCAGGATAGTGTCTACGTGCTTGAACGCTGACATCTGTTTTGAACTGCAGCTCACAAGTTCGATTTCTGGCAGGGCACACACAGCTTCCTGTCATTGTGTTGAGTGAAATGAACACCTAGGGGCAGATTTACAAGCCCCTTGCGCCACTTTTGCGTCATTTTTTACATGGGAAAAGTGACGCAAAAGTGGCGCAAGGGGCTTGTAAATAAGCCCCCTACTTTTTACAGCGCACGTGCGGTGCGAGGCGCTGCATAAAAAAGCAAGTTATTGTTCTGAATATATAGGTGAGGGGGTGGGGGTCGTCGGATGCATTATTGCGTCACTCGTGTGTGATGTAGATTGTGCAGACTGGTTACGTGGGATAGTATTTTACTTCAGATGGTAGAAGTGAGGTCATTGAGAGGCGGGGATATTCTTAAGGAGGTAGTGTGGGTAATCGGACGCTTTCACTGAGTTACAAGTCAGCCCTCAGTGAGGTGAGGAGGAGGAGAAACTCCAGAGGCAGGGCCCGTGCAGGCATGGTCAGCGAGAAGCCACGTGGCCTGAGCTCAGAGAGTCAGGATCAATAAAAGAAAGGGAAAAGCAAGCAGCTCATACAATGATTATCAGGAGCAGGGACATCTTAAGGATTTTGGGGGCCCTGGGCCAAATATACTTTGGGGCCCCTGTGTGAAACAGCTTTGAATTTATTATCCGATTTCAGCTTTTTCATGACTTCTGAGGCCAGGTCGCTGACACTGCACAGGCAGACTGGTCCAAATTCTAAATGTGTTTCCATCTAATGTTCAGGTGTATTGATGTGTGTTTCCAATATTGTAATATTTCAGCAGCTCACTAATAATATTGCAAATAATCTTTACGATCCATTGCCATTTTACATAAAAGGAACTTTTATATGGGTGTTGCATATTGTTGAAAAACGCAACATATCTCTGCAACACATCTGAAATAGACTCCCACACATTGCCATACAGGAAAATGGTGCTTAAAACAATCTATGTTTAAAGATCATTAGAGGTCATCAAGGCAGAACTGTGTGAAGAGTCAGAATCAGATCTATCAGGGGAGCCCCTGAAAGGCGGGGGCCCTGGGCCTGAGCCCACTTTGCCCATGCCTTAAAACGTCTCTGATCAGGAGACCTAAAAAAAGTATGAGTGTGTCTTATAAACACTGAAAGCAACCAAATGCCTTCTGACAAATATGAAAATACAGAAAGTTGGACCAAGAGTATTGTTGTGGCAAAAAAGAAAACATGAAGTGGACCACACGTTTTTTTTAAAATGCAGATTTATATAGCGCGAACTCGACCCGAAGGTATTGGAGCGCTTTACATGAGCACCAGTTATGTTACACAAGGACACATTCATTTTTTTTTGGTAGGCACAGGGAGATTAAGGGATTTGCCCAGAATCACAGGATGTGGAGTCGACAGCGAGGCTTGAACCTTGGTTTCCCAACTCCAAAGCCGGCAGTCTAGCCATAAGACCACATCCTCTCCCCATAACGGGGATGTTAATGCCCGTAAGGGATATTGATCACTTGTACAAGTCGTAACGAAGAGCACAACGCAGTCACATTGATACTAGGGGCCTCATTTCAATGGATTACAGCTTCACTATGATGAATCAATTAAACAGTAGAAGGTGAATAAATCGCCCAAAGGATCTTCAAATAGTCATTCGGTCGCAGCCCGGGGGAACCAGCCGTACTCCTCGAGGATTCATCATAGTGAAGCTGTAATCCATTGAATGTCTCACAGCTACACCGCAACCTACAGTGCGGACCACCCGGCGAGGGGCTGTATCCGGCCTTGAACTACTCCATAGGTTGCCCCTTCCCCCTGTCCTGAGGAAGACCCGTATGCAGAGGATGTAAATTACCCTCTATGCGCTAGGGTCGAAACGTCGACATTCTCCCCGAGTGGGCCTGTACCTGATATCAGCCCTGCCCTGCTCTTCTCACAGAAGATGTTTCTCTGTGCACCTGTATGAAATCGCATGAACTTGAGTTTCAATTTACATAAGAGGGACAGGCCTATTTGGAAACTGGCGCCATTGTAAAGAATTTTTAGCCAGTTTTCTATACATAAATTGCATTTAATTATCTGTTGAATACATCTTAATCCTCTTTTTCCTCATCTATTCTCCAACACGAGCACGTTTCCCTTTTCCACACTTCCTTTGGAGCAACCTTTCCATTTCCAATCAGTAAATATGAATATGGTGATCTTTTTGGAATTAAAAACAGTTACCACTTGAACTATTTTGAGTGCCGCCCCTTTGTCGAGGATGTACTTACGTATATGTTGATGAGTTTACTGTACATTTAATGATCATATGCTAACCATAATGCATCTCTAATATATAATTTTTGAATGATGAATGTTTTGGCAACTAAACTGTGATCTAAAATTAGTCTAGGACCAATTGTTTCTATATCACTGAACTTGAATAAACATGTTCTCTTTATCTGTAGTGCCTTAAACTCCTTTTTTTGTTGTAAAATCTTGTTTTGATATCGTTTATACTTTTGAGAGCAGCTTAGCAGTGTCTTGTTCAGCCCTTGAAATGTAGTCTCTAATGAAGATGTTCTCAGATGCTGTGAAAAAGCATCATACGGAAGTCCATGTCCTATGAATATGTGATCAAGCCGGAGACCGGTGTCTGTCTTTACACCAGCCCCGCCGAGTCCAGGGTGGTCACATAGAGGCTCGCCCTTGCAATGATGCATCACTGCCAAAAGGAGAAGGGGGTCCCATAGGTAGTAAGGGGGAGGGGGAAGCAGTGTAAAACTGGTTTCTACTTGACTTTGCTACCGATGTTAGACCCCTCCCTGTACTGCCCTTTGATGTCTTGGAATTAAAGTGCAATGAAGGAGGGTGGTCCATGCACTGGTGCTGATGCTGACGACTTATTCCTGAGTCAATACTTACCAGCTTCTAAGGACCACCATGGGTGACGCCTTGAGGTGTATTGTGGTTCACCTCTCAGCGAAAGCCTGGATGACATGGGGCAGGTTTTCATTGGCTTGCCCCACAGACGAGGTTGGCCACATTATCAGGGCCCCTGGTGACAGCACAGCATAGATCCTGATGTCTACTGTAAGCCCATGTTCTCTGAATACAGGAAACAGCCCACTGGTAACAGGAACATAGGAATGTTCACAATTCTTGTGAATTGGGTGTCTCCATCACCAGTATCTCAATCACCCATAATGGGGCTGAGAAAGAGGGAGGGAACGTATGAGAAGATAGTGCTGCCAGTTACACTTTAACCTGCCTCCTGATCACTTGTATTTTGCACATAACTGTTTTATTTTAGACTTGGTTTTAATACTGCAGGAAATACTAATCCTCCCTAGTGGAAACGCTAATTTTAAAAACTGTCATCTCTTGAATTTGAATTGTGGTGGGGAGGGCGGGAACCGAACCCTGAGCGGGCTGGTTTTCCGACAAGGGGAACTTAGAGCCGCCAATGTGGGGAGTGAGCGGTCTAGTTGTTTGAAACCTGGCAAGTATAAGGAGGGGCGCTGCGCGAACGCGCCGCTGTCGCGCCTAAGGCAAGCCCGTCTGCGCCCGTCAGCGTCCCGGAGGCGGCTGGCGCAGGCTATGCTGCCGGTAGGACATTTGATCTTGGTAAGCGTTTATGTTATAGCAGATCGGTGCTCCTGAATATCGGTAAGGGTGTGAGCTGCCGCTCCCCCTTAATTCTGAACTCAGAGACTAAGTCCCGACCTGCTTACAGTGTAACTGGGCTGCCTCCACCTCTGAAACCGAGATAATGCCGAAAAGGGTGGTCAAGGATAATCCGGGATTCAAAGAGGGCCTGGTGCATCGGGAGGACAACCAGTTACGGGCTGTTCTCCTTAACACTCGGTCCTTAAATAAACATGACCTATATATTTGCGACCTACTCTTAGACTCAAGCCCGGATCTCCTGTTCTTAACAGAGACGTGGCTTAGTGAAGCTTTGAATCTTACTATTGCTAGCGCTATCCTGCCAGGCTACCAGATTATTAGGAAAGACCGGTTTGCGGGCATAGGTGGAGGGGTTGCTATAATTTCGAGAAAAAAAATTCTCTTGTAGGACAGTACATACTGAAGAGGTAGCGGGAGCCGAAATTCTTGGTTTCCACGTTGGGGTATCCGCACATTCTTTTGCGGGCATTCTAATTTATAGACCCCCTGGCCCGGCTAGTGCCTTCCTCGAGTCTGTTAGCAATGTAGTCTCTCCTCTGGTCACCAAATACAAACATTGTATGGTGCTAGGAGATTTTAACATTCATATGGACAAACCAGCTGAGCAGGAGTCCATTAGACTACGGGAATCATTGGAGATCTTTAAACTGATCCCATACGTCCATCTTCCCACTCATTAGAAGGAACATATCTTGGACCAGATCTTTTCAAATGAAACGATAGAAACAGCCGTACCCCTTCCCCTTGTATGGTCTGATCATTTTCTCCTTGGTTTTAAAGTTAATAAAGAACCCAATTGCCCCAAGTTTAATGGGAAGCCCGCCCCAGCAGTTTTAGACCCTTTCACCTCATCACGTCAGATGCTCTGAGCGCTGCCCTTAGTAATCATCTGATCCCTCTCAGTGGCGATCCTGAGAATGATGCAGACTGCCTCGAGAACTGGCTACAGCTCCGCGCAGGAGAGCTTGCACCCCCCATCTCTCGCGCAGCTAAGTCTGCTCGAGCCTCGGCTCCCTGGTTTACAGAAGCCCTAAGGTAAAGTAAGAGTGCCTGCAAACAGCTTGAGAGGGCGTGGCTGAAGGACTTTAATCTTAATGATAAAATAATCTATAAACAGGGGCTGAAGGTGCATTACAACAAAATTTGTGAGGAGAAGAAACTCTTCTTCTCCTCCAAAATTGAGTCGGCAGGAAACAAAAATAAAGAAATTTTCAAAATAGTGAAAGAGTTCACATCTCCTAATGCGGTCGTCAGCCCATTTATCCCCACCGCTGCATGGACCAGCCACTTGGCCTCTTACTTCTACGAAAAAATTAAAAACATTCAAGACGCTTTTCCGGAGCAGCCCCGGGCTAAGGGAGGGTGTTTGGAGCCTCCGTCCCTTCCTACCTTTGCGAAGGGACCGCCACTCATTCAATTTCCTCACATCCCCCTGGAAAAATCTTTGGAAATCATGAGATCCCTCAAATCAGGCTCACCATCCGACCGTGCCCAGCAAAAATATTGGCCTCCATAGCAGAGACCATGAACCCAGCGGTGAATCTGATCCTCAATGCTTCACTGCGGAAAGGGCATGTTCCAGATAGATGGAAGAATGCAAAAATTCTCCCCTACTAAAAAAGCCTTTATCTGATCCTGCGATTGCCTCAAACTATAGGCCTATATCCTTGCTTCCCTTTTTTTCCAAAGTATTGGAAAAATATGTGTACCTCGTTACCACTGAATACGTGGAAGCAAATCAGGTGCTTCACCAGAGCCAGTCGGGCTACAGAGCAAACTTTAGCACCGAAACAGCGCTACTGGAAGTCTCGGAGGTTATCAAAGGGACTTTAGACGAAGGAGGTCAGGCCGTATTGATATTATTAGACTTATCTGCGGCCTTGGATACCGTGCCCCATGACCGGCTCCTGCAGCGACTTCAGGAGTGCTGTCTCGGCGGCACGGTTCTCAAGTGGTTTTCCTCCTTTCTGAACGATCGTCAGCAAACAATCTGGTCCCCACCTTTTGCTGCCCCCATTCCCCCCATGAAGGTTGGGGTTCCGCAGGGCTCGATTTTGAGCCCGACACTTTTTAATCTGTATATGGTCCCCCTTGCACATTTAGCTGAGGCCCATGGAGCAACAATAGTATCATATGCGGGTGATACACAGTTGCTCTTCACCTGTGAGAAGGGCGCTGATTTTAGAGGGGATGTGATTATTACCTGCCTATCAGAAGTGTTCTCTTGGTTACAACTGAACCAACTCAAGTGTAACTCTGAGAAATCGGAGATCATTTTCTTTGGCCTCCCCCCCTGCGATGTTTGGCGCAACTGGTGGCCCTCGGATATGCCCCCTCCTACAACTTCGGTAAAGACGGTTAAGAACCTAGGGGTTAAGCTGGACGACAACCTATCTATGAAGGCCCAGATTCAAGCAGTAGCTGGGTCCTGTTTCGGTCTGCTAAAAACGCGTAAACAGTTTCTCCCCCTACTTCCAGTTGCACATAGAAAAACGGTAGTCCAGGCCTTGATAGTATCAAGGCTGGACTATGTGAACGTTCTGTACCTGGGTCTCCCGGAATATTTAGGTACAGTCCCAAGACAGGCACTGATAGTATCACTGATCATAGGCTTGGCTCATACACTATTGCTGGAATAACCATGTTTTCAGTTGCTTCCTAAAGATGAGCAGATCCTGAACCTATCTCAGTGCTAATGGCAGGCCGTTCCAAAGCCGAGTGGCTTGCACCTGAAAGGAGCGGCCGCCAATACGGGTGCGGGAAAACTTGGGGATGAGCGCCTGCTGCTGCGATGAAGACCTCAAAGTTCGGTGCGGAATGTAGTGCTGGACTCTTTTCCTGATGTAAAAGGCACCCGTCCCATGAAGAGCTTTAAAGGCCAGAACCAACGCTTTAAAGCGAATCCTCTTTCGGATTGGTAACCAATGGAGGGATTTCAGGTGGGGAGACATCCGCGTTCTCGGGCCCAGCAATAGTATCACCCTAGCCGCCGCGTTCTGGACCACCTGGAGGTGTGTCAACAAATATTCCGGGAGTATGTATCAGTGTGGGGTTTTTAGTATTGACAAGAAAAATGGTGCTCAAGCTAATTCGTGCTGTGTTTATGTTATGCTAGGAGTATGTACGGTGCAAACCAGGTCAGGGGATATGCCCTAAAACCCCCGTGATGGTATGGATAGGAATCCACACAAATGAAGTAGGTACAGTCCCGGGCACACGTAATGACGATATAATATCAGGAGAAATGTCTCATACTGCAGAAATGTAGAGGGTCTACACCAGAATGATAATCATAGGTGTTTAATATAGTAAACAGAGCATAAGCAACCAGCCAAAGCAAAAGCAACCAGCCGACACGTGTTTCGTCACAAAGGGTAGTAACCCGTGACTCTTCAGGGCTGGGGAGGATACAAAACATAAAATAAAATGGCAAGAAAACAAACAGAGGATGTATAGGCCGAAAATGAAAATCATAAATGCAAGTGGAAACCTGGTTACAAAACTTACACACAAAATGACAATGAAAGATCATTGCAACAAGATCAATAGGTCAAGCTGTGAAAGTGTGGAGGAAGAAAATAAATGAAATTGCAGACCAAGAGGCGAGACAATCAGTGCATGGTGAATGAGAAGCAACACATGCTATAACGTAATAGAATTGAAAGGGCAGCCTTTAAAGATAACAATCACGCACTAAGCGGAACGCGTTGGAAATACATGCAAAGGAGGGCGCCCAGTAATGGCAACGAGCAGGTTCTAAAAGCGGCTGTAAACGCAAAAACAGTGTTGGTGAAAGGTACTCAGGCGGAAGACCAATTGGATAAGCATAAACTCCTAAATAAAGGATAGGTCACCCAGGGTTGAAAGGAGGACCTCTGGAACACAAAAAGAGGGTAAGACGAAACTGCATAGTGAACGAAATAGTGATCACGAGCAAGCTCCATGGTGAGCTAGACCAGTGCGACTGAAAGGCATGCAGAAAAGGCGAAAGATCGATAAGGATACAGCCTAGTATGTGGCTCTGGAGGAAATAGGAGGCTGCCCTTAGTGTGTGCTACTATTAAGTGATAGAAAAAAGGGGGGGGGGAGAGGGTAGAGACAAATACCTGAAAGGCGGTGCCAGCAAGGTGGACTCTATGGAGAGGAAAAGGAAAAGTCGTAAGGAAAAGGGTGAGCTGGACAAGGAAAAGGTGCGTAGAGGGAAAACTAAAGCGAAACCTTACCTAGTGACCGTTCAAGAATCCATAACGGCAATGAAGAGCAGTGCGAACCACGGTAGGTGGACTACTGCCAAGTGTAAGGAAAGACAGACGGATATCGCCGGGCGGCGGATAAGCCAATGAGGACTATTGA
Organism: Calotriton arnoldi; assembly: GCA_963921515.1. NCBI lineage: Eukaryota > Metazoa > Chordata > Amphibia > Caudata > Salamandridae > Calotriton > Calotriton arnoldi. Next base: position 187,680 of record CAWUFW010018276.1, on the reverse strand, counting down.
CCTGAGAGAAGACGGAAAATGGGAAAAGGTGAAGTGCCAAGGGTGGGAGGGATAGGGGGGGGGGGAAGACGAAAACACTAGAGTAACGAGGTGACGAAGGCTTACCTTCAGAAATGTTGATGCAGTCTGTGGCGACGAAGTTACGCAAGTGCTAAGTAGCACAGGAAGGAATATTGAAAAGGGCGTGCCAGGTCAGTAGTCCAGGACGACAACGGCGGATGCGCCGGAGTACAGGAAACTAGAAACTTAGAGAGGGGGAGAAAGGGTGTAAGGAGATACACTAGGGATAGTGAGCTGACAAACAGTCGGCTCGTGTGGAGGGGACTAAGTCGCTTACCTGGGAGAAGTGGTGTTCAGGAAGAAAAATGGTTCCGGAAGATGGGCGGAAGAGGAGGGGCGGAGGCGGGGTTATAAAGGCAAGGTGGAAAAAGACTAGACCGCAAAAGGAAAGAAACAGAGGTAGGCCACACAGGACGCCATGCATAGAGTGTACAAGTGTAGGAGTTGGTGCTGTAAGAGGGATGTACGCCCCAAGTGGAAGCAGAAGGAAAAGGAAAAAAGAAAAGAAAATAACATAGGCTGAAATAAAGAAAGAAAAGGGAACAAACGTACTTGAGATGTAGACAAACCGATAGATAGAGGATATTGAAAGGAGAGATGAAGGAGAAAATGGATGCAACATCTGAGAAAATGTTGTCTAAATCCTGTAAAATGGAGTGCATGTCAGATGCTCGAAACAGAGATATTAAAACCTGGAGGGAGAAAACAGAAAAGTAGTGTACCATAATAAATGTATACTCTCTGGATTACACGCATATACCAAAACTACATGAGTGACACTGAGAGAAATATTCGCATGATGCTTAGCCTAAAGCTAACAACTAAGTGACATGAGAAATAATCAAGGTGACAATAGTGGGCGCCGCTGTGACATGACGTTCACCTGAATAGTAAAGCGAAGTGACATTAGACCAAAAGTGGTGACATAATAGCAACAATAGTGGGTGAGAATCACACAAGGTGACTGAAATTTCAAAACTCATAATCCAATTTACAGATAGCTGTGAGACTCCTGTCTCCGGACTTCGACAAAAAAGAGATAGAAGTTCTTGATCATAAAGACACGCACGGTGCACGAGAATGTCTGGTTCATCAAATATTCCAACTGGAATAATGAGGTTCATGGTTCATGGAGTGGTCAGTGACCAGTGATTAATCACCTAAAAAATAATGAAGCTCATGATCCGTGTTTAATCCATGTTGCACCGTCTGAAGGCGCATAATCCATGTTGCTTCCAGACGTCTGAGCCTCAGTTCTCTGTTACCTCCTCTGGTGTTAGTGGCAGCCACATCAAATCCGAAGAAAGAAAGGCGTTTTTTGGAGGCTTGCGTGGGACAGGTGGCTACGTGTACTGCCATGGGGTATCTGGAATCCTGGCGTTGGAGTGCTCTGATGTGTTCACCAATGCGTTCTTTCAATGGTCTGATAGTGCTTCCTACATACCATAGTTTACAGGTGCACTCTAGAATGTATATCACAAATTTAGTGTTACAATTGATGTTGCAATTGATCAGGTATTTCTTCTTGTTGATTGCAGTGAGATTTTGATGCCATTCTGGGCAAATCTGCAGACACCACAACAACCACATTTAAAGAAACCCAATGTATGTGTTTTGAGCCATGATTGGCTGCTGTGAGGACGAGGTACAGTAGGACTGAGTCTTGTTTTAAGAGTTCTACCACGTCTATAGGTGATCCGGGGTCTCGTGGTAATGACATCTTTAAGCGTAACATCTGCTAGTAGTACACCCCAATGTTTGTTAAGACTCCTTTTTATGGCTAGACCCATGTCACTAAAATCGGTAATCAATCTAACTGGTTGATCCTGTTTGGTAACTGTGTTTTTGTCACATAAAGTTTCCTGTCTCTCTAACTTTTGGATTCTTTTCTCAGCTTTATTTATGGTGTGTGCATTATAACCTCTAGCCTTGAACCTAGATTTCATGTTGGAGATGCATTTTTGGAATTCTGGTTCTTCACTACAGTTCCTTCTGGCTCTAACGAATTCACCGAAGGGTATCCCTTGAAGTTGATTAGAGGGGTGGGAACTTTCTGCATGCAGGATCGCATTGCATGATGTTTCTTTCCTATATAGTCGACTATGTAGTGTGTTTGACTTGATGTAGAGTTCCACATCGAGAAATGTGATGCTCGACTTGCTACAAACATTAGTGAACCTCATGTTCATGTCATTGGAGTTAAGGTAAGTGAAAAACTCTTCTAGTTTATCTTGGGACCCTGACCATAGCAGAAGGCAGTCATCTATGTAGCGTCCCCAATAGATTATGCAGTCAACCCATGGAGCCCCCTTGATACCCCAGATCCAAATGGATTCTAGAACACCCATGTAGAGATTGGCAAATGATGGGGAAAATTTGGAGCCCATAGCTACGCCTTTAGTCTGTTTGTACCACACATTGTCGTAGAGGAAGAAGTTATTATTGAGAATGATGTTCATCATGGTAATTAACATGTTGGTGTGTTGCCAAAGTGTGGCTGGCCTGTTGTGTAAAAGGCTGGTGATGGCTTTGAGACCAACCTCTGGTTCAATGGTGGTGTAGAGAGAAACCACATCTAAAGTTGCTAAAGTCATGTCAGGTTGCCATTGGACATCAGCAAGGATGCTCAAGATATGTTTAGTGTCCTGTATGTGTGAGGGTAAATTCTTGACCATGGGGCCCAGAAAGAGGTCAACATATTGGGCAAGTCTCTCTGTTGGTCCGCCTATACCTGATACTATGGGTCTACCAGCTGGAAAAGGGCCCGGTTTGTGTATCTTAGGAAGGGTATACAGCCAAGGGAATGCAGGTCTGTGTACCTTCAAATAGAGAAGTTCCTGATCGTCAATAAGACCTAAAGCATGCCAATCAGAAAGGTATTTGTTGATCTTAACAATGAGTGTACCAGTGGGATTTTGATTCAATTGTTCATAACAGGAGGTGTTCTCTAGTTGAGTAAGGATTTCCTTGTGATAATCAGCGTGGTCCATAACCACGACATTCCCTCCTTTATCGGCCTCTTTGATTATTAAATCAGGATTGGAACTTAATGTTTTGAGAGCCACCCTTTCTTCTCTACGTAAGTTGTCTTTGGTCCTATGTTGCGAGTGAAGAGTTTTCTTTTCATGTTTGTCTATGTCCGTGAGAACTAGGTTGTAAAAGATATCAACAGAATTGCCCCCTGGGAGAATAGGAGTCCATCTAGACTTCGTCTTGAGACCACTGTTAAGAGTGAGGTCTGTGTCAATATCCAGTTCCAGAAGAAGATCTTCCATATTCATGGGAGGGTCGTCCATGTCCGTAAGGGACAGGAGTAAATGGGTATCCTGAATATCTTTGATACTTTGTACACGCAAAGAATTGTCGGTGCAGATATTCTTGATGGTCTTAGTGGTGGTAGGGAAACTACTGAAGTGTTTCCTGATCTTAAGACCCCTAATGAATTTAAAGAGGTCTATTTTGTGTCTACAGGTATCTCCTTGTTCATGGGGATTGAAACTTAAGCCTCTGCTAAGAAGTGAGATCATCCCACTGTTCAGAGTATGTGATGAAAGGTTAACTACCTGCACACCTTGATCTTGTGAATCTATTTGTTTCTCCCGTCCCCAGACCTTAGTTTCTTCTTGTACTCTTCTGAGTCCTGACCTCTTCCCTCTACGGGTTTTCTGTCTTGTCCTCCTAGTCTTTGTTGTGTCCGGTTCTCCCTTCGTATCGTAAGGACCTCTCGTAAAAAAGATGATTTATTGAGGGTAGATCTATTCAGGTCGTTTGTTAGGTTATCAGGTTCACTGTCACTGCTGGCAATGGTGTTGAGAGAGGTGGAACTGGATGAGATGGAAGAAATGTCTGGTCTAATTGCTTTGTTACCAGGTGTGGCGGTCTGAAGTAACTGATCGTATTTTCTAGCGAAAGTAAAAACACGTCCCTCTCTGTAGTCAGCTTCGTCTCTTTTTAATTGTCGGGTCTTTCTGTCTTTTATTTCGTTCTGGTGATTGGACAGGATGTCATTTAGGATGACATAATTCTTTTCTGTAGCTTCTTTTAAATCTAGGTCTGCAATTTCTTTTTCTAAGTTAGAAATTTCAATCTGGAGATTTGCTACTTTGCGTTCTGCGTTCTCTATTAATATGTTAATGAGTGTGTTTGAGTTAGAAGTGAGAGTTTCTTCCCATTTGCCTAAGAGATCATCGTCCAAATCATCAAATGTGGGAAAAATCTGGGAGCGAAGTCCTCTTGGGACTCTGTTAAGTCTCAGATATTGTTTTAAGGTGGCACTGTCCCACCATCTGGAATTCTCTGTTCTCTTTAGTCTCTCTAGTCTTACGAATTTCTCTTTGAGACCTTCTCTTCGTAAAGGGTTTCCACTGGTGGATGCTGCATTAATAGTGATCCCTTTGGATAAGTTATCAAAGAGTTCTGATGCGACCCTGTCTCTATCCATAGCCTAATTAACAGATAGGAATGATATTGATATTTGAAGCGCTATGGCTGCCTTTCCTGAAACCATAAAGTATGTATCAGTGTGGGGTTTTTAGTATTGACAAGAAAAATGGCGCTCAAGCTAATTCGCGCTGTGTTTATGTTATGCTAGGAGTATGTACGGTGCAAACCAGGTCAGGGGATATGCCCTAAAACCCCCGTGATGGTATGGATAGAAATCCACACAAATGAAGTAGGTACAGTCCCGGGCACACGTAATGACGATATAATATCAGGAGAAATGTCTCATACTGCAGAAATGTAGAGGGTCTACACCAGAATGATAATCATAGGTGTTTAATATAGTAAACAGAGCATAAGCAACCAGCCAAAGCAAAAGCAACCAGCCGACACGTGTTTCGTCACAAAGGGTAGTAACCCGTGACTCTTCAGGGCTAGGGAGGATACAAAACATAAAATAAAATGGCAAGAAAACAAACAGAGGATGTATAGGCCGAAAATGAAAATCATAAATGCAAGTGGAAACCTGGTTACAAAACTTACACACAAAATGACAATGAAAGATCATTGCAACAAGATCAATAGGTCGAGCTGTGAAAGTGTGGAGGAAGAAAATAAATGAAATTGCAGACCAAGAGGCGAGACAATCAGTGCATGGTGAATGAGAAGCAACACATGCTATAACGTAATAGAATTGAAAGGGCAGCCTTTAAAGATAACAATCACGCACTAAGCGGAACGCGTTGGAAATACATGCAAAGGAGGGCGCCCAGTAATGGCAACGAGCAGGTTCTAAAAGCGGCTGTAAACGCAAAAACAGTGTTGGTGAAAGGTACTCAGGCGGAAGACCAATTGGATAAGCATAAACTCCTAAATAAAGGATAGGTCACCCAGGGTTGAAAGGAGGACCTCTGGAACACAAAAAGAGGGTAAGACGAAACTGCATAGTGAACGAAATAGTGATCACGAGCAAGCTCCATGGTGAGCAATTGATCAGGTATTTCTTCTTGTTGATTGCAGTGAGATTTTTGATGCCATTCTGGGCAAATCTGCAGACACCACAACAACCACATTTAAAGAAACACAATGTATGTGTTTTGAGCCATGATTGGCTGCTGTGAGGACGAGGTACAGTTTCTTTAAATGTGGTTGTTGTGGTGTCTGCAGATTTGCCCAGAATGGCATCAAAAATCTCACTGCAATCAACAAGAAGAAATACCTGATCAATTGCAACATCAATTGTAACACTAAATTTGTGATATACATTCTAGAGTGCACCTGTAAACTATGGTATGTAGGAAGCACTATCAGACCATTGAAAGAACGCATTGGTGAACACATCAGAGCACTCCAACGCCAGGATTCCAGATACCCCATGGCAGTACACGTAGCCACCTGTCCCACGCAAGCCTCCAAAAAACGCCTTTCGTTCTTCGGATTTGATGTGGCTGCCACTAACGCCAGAGGAGGTAACAGAGAACTGAGGCTCAGACGTCTGGAAGCAACATGGATTATGCGCCTTCAGACGGTGCAACATGGATTAAACACGGATCATGAGCTTCATTATTTTTTAGGTGATTAATCACTGGTCACTGACCACTCCATGAACCATGAACCTCATTATTCCAGTTGGAATATTTGATGAACCAGACATTCTCGTGCACCGTGCGTGTCTTTATGATCAAGAACTTCTATCTCTTTTTGTCGAAGTCCGGAGACAGGAGTCTCACAGCTATCTGTAAATTGGATTATGAGTTTTGAAATTTCAGTCACCTTGTGTGATTCTCACCCACTATTGTTGCTATTATGTCACCACTTTTGGTCTAATGTCACTTCGCTTTACTATTCAGGTGAACGTCATGTCACAGCGGCGCCCACTATTGTCACCTTGATTATTTCTCATGTCACTTAGTTGTTAGCTTTAGGCTAAGCATCATGCGAATATTTCTCTCAGTGTCACTCATGTAGTTTTGGTATATGCGTGTAATCCAGAGAGTATACATTTATTATGGTACACTACTTTTCTGTTTTCTCCTCCAGGTTTTAATATCTCTGTTTCGAGCATCTGACATGCACTCCATTTTACAGGATTTAGACAACATTTTCTCAGATGTTGCATCCATTTTCTCCTTCATCTCTCCTTTCAATATCCTCTATCGGTTTGTCTACATCTCAAGTACGTTTGTTCCCTTTTCTTTCTTTATTTCAGCCTATGTTATTTTCTTTTCTTTTTCCTTTTCCTTCTGCTTCCACTTGGGGCGTACATCCCTCTTACAGCACCAACTCCTACACTTGTACACTCTATGCATGGCGTCCTGTGTGGCCTACCTCTGTTTCTTTCCTTTTGCGGTCTAGTCTTTTTCCACCTTGCCTTTATAACCCCGCGTCCGCCCCTCTTCTTCCGGCCATCTTCCGGAACCATTTTTCTTCCTGAACACCACTTCTCCCAGGTAAGCGACTTAGTCCCCTCCACACGAGCCGACTGTTTGTCAGCTCACTATCCCTAGTGTATCTCCTTACACCCTTTCTCCCCCTCTCTAACTTTCTAGTTTCCTGTACTCCGGCGCATCCGCCGTTGTCGTCCTGGACTACTGACCTGGCACGCCCTTTTCAATATTCCTTCCTGTGCTACTTAGCACTTGCGTAACTTCGTCGCCACAGACTGCATCAACATTTCTGAAGGTAAGCCTTCGTCACCTCAGTTACTCTAGTGTTTTCGTCTTTCCCCCCCCTATCCCTCCCACCCTTGGCACTTCACCTTTTCCCATTTTCCGTCTTCTCTCAGGTCAATAGTCCTCATTGGCTTATCCGCCGCCCGGCGATATCCGTCTGTCTTTCCTTACACTTGGCAGTAGTCCACCTACCGTGGTTCGCACTGCTCTTCATTGCCGTTATGGATTCTTGAACGGTCACTAGGTAAGGTTTCGCTTTAGTTTTCCTCTACGCACCTTTTCCTTGTCCAGCTCACCCTTTTCCTTACGACTTTTCCTTTTCCTCTCCATAGAGTCCACCTTGCTGGCACCGCCTTTCAGGTATTTGTCTCTACCCTCTCCCCCCCTTTTTCTATCACTTAATAGTAGCACACACTAAGGGCAGCCTCCTATTTCCTCCAGAGCCACATACTAGGCTGTATCCTTATCGATCTTTCGCCTTTTCTGCATGCCTTTCAGTCGCACTGGTCTAGCTCACCATGGAGCTTGCTCGTGATCACTATTTCGTTCACTATGCAGTTTCGTCTTACCCTCTTTTGTGTTCCAGAGGTCCTCCTTTCAACCCTGGGTGACCTATCCTTTATTTAGGAGTTTATGCTTATCCAATTGGTCTTCCGCCTGAGTACCTTTCACCAACACTGTTTTTGCGTTTACAGCCGCTTTTAGAACCTGCTCGTTGCCATTACTGGGCGCCCTCCTTTGCATGTATTTCCAACGCGTTCCGCTTAGTGCGTGATTGTTATCTTTAAAGGCTGCCCTTTCAATTCTATTACGTTATAGCATGTGTTGCTTCTCATTCACCATGCACTGATTGTCTCGCCTCTTGGTCTGCAATTTCATTTATTTTCTTCCTCCACACTTTCACAGCTTGACCTATTGATCTTGTTGCAATGATCTTTCATTGTCATTTTGTGTGTAAGTTTTGTAACCAGGTTTCCACTTGCATTTATGATTTTCATTTTCGGCCTATACATCCTCTGTTTGTTTTCTTGCCATTTTATTTTATGTTTTGTATCCTCCCCAGCCCTGAAGAGTCACGGGTTACTACCCTTTGTGACGAAACACGTGTCGGCTGGTTGCTTTTGCTTTGGCTGGTTGCTTATGCTCTGTTTACTATATTAAACACCTATGATTATCATTCTGGTGTAGACCCTCTACATTTCTGCAGTATGAGACATTTCTCCTGATATTATATCGTCATTACGTGTGCCCGGGACTGTACCTACTTCATTTGTGTGGATTCCTATCCATACCATCACGGGGGTTTTAGGGCATATCCCTGACCTGGTTTGCACCGTACATACTCCTAGCATAACATAAACACAGCACGAATTAGCTTGAGCACCATTTTTCTTGTCAATACTAAAACCCCACACTGATACATACTCCCGGAATATTTGTTGACACACCTCCAGGTGGTCCAGAACGCGGCGGCTAGGGTGATACTATTGCTGGGCCCGAGAACGCGGATGTCTCCCCACCTGAAATCCCTCCATTGGTTACCAATCCGAAAGAGGATTCGCTTTAAAGCGTTGGTTCTGGCCTTTAAAGCTCTTCATGGGACGGGTGCCTTTTACATCAGGAAAAGAGTCCAGCACTACATTCCGCACCGAACTTTGAGGTCTTCATCGCAGCAGCAGGCGCTCATCCCCAAGTTTTCCCGCACCCGTATTGGCGGCCGCTCCTTTCAGGTGCAAGCCACTCGGCTTTGGAACGGCCTGCCATTAGCACTGAGATAGGTTCAGGATCTGCTCATCTTTAGGAAGCAACTGAAAACATGGTTATTCCAGCAATAGTGTATGAGCCAAGCCTATGATCAGTGATACTATCAGTGCCTGTCTTGGGGTCTTACAGCACCGGGACACTCTAGTTGAGTAGCTGTGCGCTCTATAAGTACCTAGTTTCATTTCATTTCATTCATAGTCCTTGGCTGGCAGGAAGATTACTAAAGAGGGGTCCCTAGGTCTTTCAATAAGTGTGGTGGAGAGAGAAGTGTCTGAGGTGAAGAACAAGGTTTCTTCACGATGACTTGTGGTTCCATGTGTATTTTTGTGAGCATGGATATGACGACATCCGGCCAAGGTGCTCTGCAGTGTGCAGCTGCCCCAGAAATGTGCATTTTGCTTTTTATTCTTGGGATAGTCCATTCAAATGTTTCTTGCAATGTAACGTAATGTAAGGTGGATTTGTAAAGCGTTGCTTGTCACCCGTGAGGGTATCCAGGTGCTGAATTCCTTCCATTGCTTGTATGTTCCTCTGTTGTCCACCCCACCTCGCTCATAGAGACCCCCTTGGATGGAGATCCAGTGTTACTTCAAGACAGAGAGCTGTTAGTCATGTCAATGCTGTCAGAGAGGCTGGTCACAGGGACACTGTCCTCATTCGTGTGGGAATACAACAACTAGAACGGAGGAGTGAAAGGTGCTAGTGAGGCAAAGACTTCACGCTGCTTAGTGTGCTAATCTGGAACCAGGCTGTCTGGGACTTTGTCTTCACCTGGTCCTTGCAGCAACTGCATTGTTAGTGCCGACAACATCATAACCTACAGGAAAATGATAGCATCAAATGATTCCATCAGTGGCTACGGCAAGGCTGATGTTATGACTGGTCACCCTGGACCCTGACTGAAGACAATGTGCTCTGGTCACTTGATCAACTCCGGCTCCTCCGGAAAGTCATTTGAGATCTGAGATCTGTCTTTATGGCTGTTGTTCAGAGAGAAATGTCCAGTACAGGCCCCAGGGAAAGTCCTTGGTGATATGACACTGTGCAAGGGATGTCTCACATTTACTCAAACAGATTATGTTTCTGCTGTAAACTCTCTATTATGGTGCCTCGTGTAGCTTTTCCATACACATCATTCTGCTGTGTGGGCACATCTGAGGCAGGGGCAATTCCTTCATCAATAAGTGTGGGCATGAGATTGTGCATGGCCAGGTGATGGTACCTGGAAGCACAGAAACACATCACAACAGATTTGGTGCTGCAGGGCCTCACCTGTCATGTAAAGGTACTGGAAAGTTTTGTTTCACAAACAAATCATTACAATGCTGATTGTAAAGACAACGACTAGGGCCATCTGCACAGACGCTCTATTCTTAGCATTTGTTCCTTTCTCACAAGGTTCCACTTTTTAGGTCGAGCCTGGGCAGCGCATGCGCTGCTGCGAGGCATGCAGTATAGGAGTATCACTTTGAAGCCCCGCCCACTCTCCGCCCATATTTTTAATTGCCTTGTGTCATTCTCCTTCGTAAACGCTGGCTTCCGAGTCGTTATTAGGCTTGTTAGTCCCTCCTTCGTACCGCCTTGTCTGCATTTGTTACCTCCCATAACTATTGGACCTTTTACTTGTCTTGTTACACGGTCTGCTTTATGTTGGCTGTGAGCACTATTTTGTTTAATGATTTGCCCCTATTCCACCCACTATGTCGCAGCACGCCGCCCGCTTTTTAAAAAATTCCTAATGGCGGTCCGCTTTAACTATAGCGGACACGTTTCTTTCTTTCTTTATTTAATCAGCGTGGTCTGCTTTAAGTATAGGGGCCACGCTTACTTATTTTTTTTTTTTTTTGTTTACTAGCGCCCATGCAGCGCTTTCACATTCATGGAGGCCGCGCCCCTTTTTTTAGGCAAGCTGCGTCAAAAGAAAGGTGCATGGCCGCTATTAAAGTGAAAGCGCAGCAGGGGCGCTTTTACAAAAAAACCATCTGTTTGTCAACTTGATAAACAGATGCTTTTTTTTGTCAAAGTGCCCATGCCGCGGTTTCACTTTAATGTCAGCCACGCCTCTTTCTTTAGACGCGGCTTGTCTAAAGAAAGGGGGGCAGCCTCCATGAATGTGAAAGCGCGGCAAAGGCCCTAGTAATTTTCAATGCAATAGGTCTGGCATTTGTGAGATTTTAAGCTATTGCATTGCCAATAGCTCAAACTTGTAAATGCGAGACCTATTGCATTGCAAATGCTTGTTGCTTTTCCCACAGTGTATGTGCTTCCTGATTTTGAGGATATTCTTGAACTGCAGACCTGGCATGCCGCAGGGACACCGATGGGGTGCCGTGAGATTGGGAGACTCTCCACTGAACTCCTCAACCTTGAGTCTTGGGGAGGCTCCCCTCAGTTTTCTTTGCACCGTGGCTGGCAGTCACATTGATAAACTGTAGAATGCAGCAGCTGCACTGAGTGGTGATGTTAACTGGTCCTTCTAACTTAAGTCCAGTGTAGGAAAGTAGGATCTGCTTCTATGGTTACCCCCACTTTTTGCTTGATGTGATGCTGTTTTTGACTAGTCTGACTGGGATCCTGCTAATCAGGACCCCAGTCTATCTGCTTACTCCTTATACTGTTGTGTTCAGTACTTAGGTACATCCCAGATTGGATACTGGGGTACCCTTGTCAGTCCCTAGTATATGGTACCCATGTACCCAGGGCATAGAGTACTCCAGAGGTCTCCCATGGGTGTAAGCATGTATATGCCACCCATGAGAGACCATTCACAATGGAACTACAGGCCTGCCATTGCAAGCCTGTGTAAGTTGGTGCATGCAACACTTACTAAAGATATATGTTTACTATATCTAAGGGTCACTGTGCTTAAAACCTATAAGTCACCCTTATAGCAGGCCTTTACAATCCTAAAGGCAGGGTGCTTGGTTCTAAGTGAGAGGGTGCCCCTGCATGAGCAGGACACCCCTGCAGCCTACGGAGTCCATTCTCCCGGGTTGTCAGTGAAGCAGCCATATACTATATAGAGGGGCACCACGTAATTACGCGATGACCATCTCGAAAACAGCTGAAACGAATCCTATCATGTTTGGTATCAAACATGTTGGAATCATACCCCCACACCGTAAACGGTGTGGGAGGTATGATTCCAAGCACTGGAAGAGCCCTCCATTAGGCTCTCAGTGTACTCGGTACCAGCCTTCTAGACCCGGACAGTACAAAATGGTTGCTGCCGACCAGAGACACATTTCTGCTCTCCTGCTGCCGAGCCAAGCTCGAGCAGAGGAAGGTAGAACAATAGACATCCTGTCACAGGGAGGTGTGACCACCTCCCAGACAGGATTTAGTGTATTAGGGCTGGGTCGGTGCGCTTGCCAGTGCAGAAAGTCTGCATGAGGGGCACATTTGGTGTCCCTGTGCATAGTCCAGTTCAAACCAGTCCTGGGAGCCATTGGCTCCCGCGCTGGCATGAAACTGGACCAAGGACATGGGAGTAACCTCCCCCCTGTCCAGACCCTCCCCTGAATCTTCCCAACCCTTTCCCTAGGGTACTTAAGGGCTAACCTGGATGTAGGTCCCTAGATTCGTCGTGGGATAAGATTCAGATCAGACACCACTGCACTTCTACCGTCTGGGCACTCTGGACTTCGCTGGACTTCGTTTGGGCCTGACTTCGTCTCCCTTCCAGTCTGCTGCATCGTCTGTGCCTGTGCCTCATACAGGAACATTCCAAGGCCTGTGACACATCAAAGACACGTGAAGTAATCTCCCTTGGCGTGAAGGAGTCACTCCCCTGCATTTGCAGGCTCTGCAACTAAGTCGATTGTTCTGCAGATCCTGAGCTCCTCCGGACTCCGTGGGCTCTGCATCACAGGTGGTGGTTTTCCACAGCTCCCAAGGTCTGCCCTGCCCTCTCACCAAGTTTGAGGCCAGCATCTCTCGTGGGGGTTGCAATAACCAAACCTCTGTGCACAGCGTCCAACTTGCAGTTGCAAAGGCTTGTTGGCTTCTTTGCAAGAAGATCTTCGGGCTCCAAGTAGCTCCAACCTCGAGCACCTCCAGTGACCAGAATCTTCAGCTGCACCGCATTTTGTGCATTGTGGCCTGCATCTTTTGGTGAGCTGCTTGAGGTCCTCTCGCGACTCCAGTGACTCCGGCATGTGTGTCCATTTGAGGGTCACACGTATTACTTTTGGGCTCCCCTGATTTTGGGCCTTTGGTGAGTCCCCTGGACCTTGATGGTCCACACTTTGCACCTTCTCGACTTCCTGTGTGGGTTGCATTTGCCAAGGCTTGTTGGTGCTCCCGCCGGACGCCGACCCCTCAGCACTCGACATCCTTCATGGGACAGCTTGTACCTGTGTCCTGGTCTTCCTCAGCGTCGCCTGGTCCTCACAGCTGCAGAGCCATGGTCATCTTCCCTGAAGCACCCGACATCGGAGGGCGTTTGTCTTCCAAGTCTCCTGGTCACTCCTGAGTGATATAGGCTCTGTCCCCTCTGCTTTCAGGTACTCCTCTTCAAGAATCCATGTTTGGATTCCCACTGACACTTTCTCCTCTTCCAGCAGCGGTACTTCCCTGAAGTCCTCCATTGGGCTCAACGGCAGTTTCCGACACAACTTCACACGTATGCACCCGGCTTCCCTGGTGTAGGTAACGTGGGTACTAGGGTATCCACGGGTTGGGTGGCTCTCCAACCTTCTGTCTTCTAAGGGGTTCTTCCAGGGTCCACTGGGAAGGGTCCTTAATCTTTAAAAATCCAACCGCGACTTGCACATAGACTTGTACGGAGCAACCGGTCGTGTTCACACACTGCACACACTTTCCGTGGGGTCCCTATCTACTTACCTTGGGTGGTTCTGTTGGTCAAATAATCAAAAACAACAATTCCCTTTGTGTGTATTTGGATAAACCGATAATAAATCATACACCATTCATCCAAGCATACCAATATCACCAAAGAGTGCTGACCGTTTGCAAAAATCCAATATATGAATGTTTATTCAGTAAAATGAGTTAAAAAAGTCATATAAAGAGTACATATAATAAAAACATGGATTATTTCAAGATAAAATAACTCTCTAAATAGAGAGCCACATCAAAATTTCACAAAGATCATACACATTGTTACAAGAATCACAATAATTAAACATGGGAAAATATCATAGACATTCTTTTTTGTCATTGTTACACACTAATCACAAAGAAATTCATTGGTCAAACAACTATTTTCTACAGTCTCTTGTTTGGCCAAGATCGGATTGATTTAGTGCTTTTGTAGAATCAGTGTGATGCGTTTCGGTTAGTTAAAATGATATAAAAAAAAAAAAATGTAAGTCCGTTTTTATATAGCGCAGCTACTCACCCTTACGAGTCTCAAGGCGCTGGGGGCCGTCGTGGAAATTAAGTGAGCTATTGCCCAGAGTCACATTGTGCTGAGCTGAGCTGCCACCAGAGCCGGGGATCGAACCGTGAACCCTGTGCTCCGAAGTCAGCTGCCCTGGCCGCTGCACCACACCTCTCTACAAAATGATCCGACAACCTTCTTCAGGAAAAAGACTTGGTGTGTCCCACAACTTCAGATCGGAATTGGTGATGTGTTATCATTCAATGATCACTCTTGGGAACTGGCTCCTCAAGATCAAGTGCCACCCATCTGTTTTTAGGGTATGCCCATCAAATGTGGGGCTCTCTCTGTGAGCCTTCAATGCCATGTAGTCTTAATATATTCTGAATTTTCTGTCACTCGAGGTCTGGGATTGAACAATCTCCAAATTATTGATCCTCCTTACTGTGGTTACATAGGTAGACTTCTTCAAGTTAAAATCAATGCCGGGACACGTCTGCCTCCAGCCTCACTTCGGTCGTCTTTCCTTTGTGTAGGTAAAAAAGGCTGGTTCTGTGGGTCCCCAGCATTTCTACGTCCTCTCGACACCGTCCTGACTCGAGTCGTGGTTCTTATACCACTTTCTTAATATATGGTTTGGTCCCCCCCTGTGGCACTCTGTGTATTTCGTGCTATTTACTGTATTTATTGCTAAAGTATTGTGTGCATTGTGTTTATCTCCGTATGGGAGATACTTGAATGTACTACAGAGTATTCTATAATTAATACATATTTTTATAAATACTTGGTGTGGTTCTTTTCACTTAATCTATACTATAAGATTGCATTCTGGTAAAACAAGCTGCTTTACACTCCTTCTGGACTAAGCCTGAAGGCTGTTCTCCACAGCTACCACTTATAGAGCTTTCTAAGGTTGTCTAAGACCTCTTAAATCACCATAAGGGTTGTCTGGACTGGTGCAAGGTGCCCACTTACATGAGTGGACATCATATACCAGGCCAGCTTCTCACATCCAGTGTCCCAGGGCAAATGGGGGGCCCTTTGTGCTTATTTTCTGCATCATTGGATATGCCACAAACATTATGAAGGTAAGTTTTGCATTAGCATTCACAAACATCAGAACTTGTGTGCATGGGACATGGCATGCGATTACTAGCGCTGCACCTGTTAGGACTAGCCTTTTCTGATGGCTAACATGCTTATATTTTTGAAAGTGTGGTGGTATAAGGGAAGGAGGGAGGGTGGTAGCAACAGAGAACACAAAGGACAGGTCCATACTTCATTTCTTGACCTGGTCTCTGTGTTACTAGACCTGACTCAGAGAAATGCACAAGACACCTGGAAGGCATATGTAGCGAGCTGCATGTAGGCACGTGCCACCAGAGTGCATTCTGGGAAGATGGTAAGGGTTGCTGTTCCAAAAAAACCTCTCCAAGAAAGGAAATTTTGCTTCAGTCTGGCTGGTTGGATATTCAAACTGTACAGGATGCACAGACTCTGATTGGCAGGGAGCCTGCTAACCAAATACCAGAACTAGGAAAATGTAAACAGGAGCTCCCATCCTGCGTAGTGAACACCTTCTCCAATAATAAACCTGTGTGGACTTTGCCGTTTATTCCAGAATGTGAAGCCGGGTGCTGCATATGTCCACTTGGATGGGATCGAACCTTAAGAGGGCACTGGGGCTCCGCAGGCCTTCCTTGTTGCTGTCATAGTCTGGGTAAATGCTCGGTCAGCTCAAGGGTTCCTGAGACATGGACACAGTGCCTAGAAGACCTCTCTACCCCTCACCAGACACAAGAGGAGGACTGCCTCAAAAAAATGAGGGCCTGATTTAGATCTTGGCAAATGGGTTACTTTCTCACAACTGTGACGGACATCATTTCCGCCGAACAGGATATCCATCAGGTTGTGACGGAGTAACGCGTCTGTCGAGATCTAAATCAGGCCCTCAGTGTGTCAGTGCAGAGGAGCCTAGTGATGACTCTGCTGAGCTACTCACTCTCTTCCTGCACCATATGATGTCACTGTTGTTATACATTGATCCTTCATTGTATGCAGAGGTCCAGCCTCTGGACGGCCTGGACGGTAGCTGGATTCAGAAGGGCCTAAATCATCTCAGTGTGTACCTCTTGTCCTGCTGGGCTCACACACCACTAACTCTGTTGTTTGGACTGTGGCCTGCCCCCTTCATCTTCAAGGCTGGTACCCAATGAGTGAAGGGCCACTGACCTGAGCTTCCTTTGCCCCCACCTCATGAGATATTCACAGAATCACCGAACCCTAAAATTAAATGTAGTTTTATTATTCCAGTCGTTGTAACTTACTTTCCGCTACGAGATACTTCTCATTCACTTGCAGAGTTACCATGGATGCCAATTCACCAAAATGTTAGGGGTAACAAAAGTGATATTGCACGCCATTTGACCTTTACTTTGACTCACACACACATGCTTACAGATACTACCACATTCACACACTCTTGCGCACATAAACACACCCTCACCCACAAGCATGCATACAACATACATTTAACAGCATTTTTACTTACCTTAGCTTTGAGATAGGGTCATATTGCAGCTAATGTACTTCATTTTTGTTACACTAATAGTGAATAATATTATTTACTATTTGTATAATTTTTGTTTACAGAAACCAGGCAAGTGGAGCTCCAACCAGTGTCCATTAGGAAGAGCTGCCCCTGTGTTACAGGCACTGATTTTGCCACCTCTGAGGCCAGGGATTGTAAAAACAGTGTCAGGGTTAGGCAGGTGCAAGCCAGGGGTCACAGCTGCGACCCCTAAATGACGTCAATGAGAGTTTCTACTGTACTACACACCCATTGCTACTGTGATTCTCTTTGTTTCAGCCTCCTTGGTCTTTAGCAGAATCACACATGGCAAGGTTCTGAAATCTGAACACAGTATCGCAGCTTTGGGAAGAGGATTTGCGACCCTCCTTCTCACAGTGTATTTAATTATGATCGGGCAGTAATTGCAAATGTTACAAGTTTGCGGACTCTTTTTGATCTATTCCATTGTAATAACAACATTGATAATGCATTATGTTTCTTGGTATCTGGTTTGGTGTGTGTATATAGTCTATCTAGAAGCCCTAGTTCTGTTACGTTATGTGCTTTTGTATAGCACACAACTCACCCGGGAGATATCTTGGCACTGAAGCAAGACCTGTGTGGGCCGAGCAAGGGTCGGGTCTAAATGAAGAGCCAGTTCTTCTGTTTCATGTGCAATTCAAGAACCGCGGCTCTAAAGTGCACAGACTGGTCATTCCAGGCTTTAGGAGAAGGCATGACCACCGAATTTGGCTCTGTGCATGTGGGATGTGTGTGTGTGTGTGTGCGAGGAGGAGTCCAGCTGAGCGGAGGTGTCTGGTAGGTTTGTGGAAGTTCATGGAGTTGTTGCAGTACATGGGGCCAGTGTTGTCTAAGGCTCTGTATGTATGTGTGTGTGAGGAGTTTGAAGAGTGTTTGTTGGTGGACTGGGAGCCAGGGGAGCTCTTTGAGGTGCGGGGTGATGTGAGTGCGAGGTGGGAGGTTGAGGGTGAGGGTGAGCCTGGCTGCAGAGTTTTGTATGGTCTGGAGACATCTGGTCAGTTGAACGTTGATTCCAGCATAGAATGTGTTGCCATAGTCCGGCTTGCTGCTGATGAGGGCTTGAGTGACCGCTTTGAGGGTGTTGGTCGGGAGCCATTTGAAGATCTTCTTCAGCATCTCTAGTGTGTGGAAGCAGGAGACGGAGACTGCAGTCACTTGCATTAATTTATGTCAAATAAATTGATATACTAATGCATTAGCAAACAGTTGTATCTTTATAAAAAGTCACAACTCTCACCCAGCATTCAGATATTAATTGCTGTGATGGTAACTTTATTCTACCGCATCCCGACTGAACCCTACACAACCTTCTCCCAGCAAAGCCTTGTCCTTGTTCACATCTACCGTGAGAGCCCTGGAGACCTGGAGGCCACTTTTCCATCACTGATACTGAACTCACAGTCCTGGTAAGAGTGAAACACTAGCAACCTCACTTGTGAGAGGTGGTGGCCCATGTGGCTGCAAGGATCAGTGAAAAGGTTTGACTTTTCGTTTCTTTATTAGGTGGTCTGCATTGTACCCAGGGCACAAGTCGGGGGTACACGCGGGTGGACGGCATCCACCCACTATTTTCACAGGGTGAACGCCGTCCACCCTGCCAAGAAGTTGGGCCTCACTAAATTATGTGCTGAAATCGTCCCGGTTTAATTTCCAAACACCGGGACACTTTCAGCAGCGCCTGCACGTTGTCTGCTTTCAGTGCTTAATTTGTAAAATATTAAGTGCCAGGGCTCTGACCAGGAGGCCACTGCAGCTTGCACCACCGATTGCCCTTGTCATCGCTGCCAAAACAACTACTAACCATCTCTCTCGCATGTGACAGTTAAAATAATTCCAGGTCCCCAAAGCTAAAGGAATGGCTGGTGAGGCAGGTATTAGCAATTTTAATCTATATTGTAATCCTAAACTACCGTTGTTCTGCTCATCTCTAAATTAGATGAGCAGCGCCACCATGTGGTGGACTGTTCTAAGTATGGTGTTGCCAATTAGGTGCCGATGCCGAGCACCGGAAACCAATTAAGTTCCGGTGCTGAGCACCGGAAAGCACTGGCTCAAATTAAGCACTGTAAAATGAGTACTGTCCTGGGCACACGCGGTGAGGGTATTGACAATATATTAGTCTGTTACGAAATGTTATATAAATGCAGAGGTCGGCATCAGTATTAGAACAAAAAAGGGGTTTATTTATGTCTCAACACCAACTATGTTGAATACAAAAGGCCAGCCGACACGTGTTTCGTCACTGGGAAAATCCCGTGACTCATCAGGGCTGGGAGGATACAAAGAAAAGGGGTGAGGGAAACATTGAAGGTTAGACACAAAATCTGGTTAATGCACGAATGATAATTGGAAAGGGATCATCCTACGTGACTATTGGATAGAGAGAAACTGAAAATGTACATTGTGACACGTGATGTGTGATGTGTGAAGTGACAATTGAGGTAATTTCACTATTTCAGAATCAGAACTGTTGGAGGCAATACGAGAGAACAAATTAAAAACACATTGTGACTGACGTGTTCGTGCCGCTCTCATGAGGAGGATACATGAGGTAAAGCGCGGGAAAAACATGTTAAATAGTGTGGTGTGACAGCTATAAAGTGCAAGTAGAAGTGTGTAACGAGGTTTGAAATTAACCTCATAGAGGAGGAAATGATATAAACCTGAAACCGCAAAGGACAAGGAAAAGGTCATGACACAGATAGATAGGCCAGGACTGGGGAGGAAGGACAGGGGCCCCGGACTGTATTGCTAAAATACCTAGAATGCGAATGTATCAGAAGGAAAGTTGACCCTGTAGGAGAAAATAAAGCAAGAATAAGAAAAGGGAGACGCATTGCTAAGGATAGATAGCAACGGAAAACGGAATCACAAGGAAGGCTCACCCGAAGACCGGTGATAATTCCAACCCGGTGTGGGGTGAGCTGGAGGCTGGAGCAACAAGATTGATAGGCGCTGGATGAGGCGCTACGAAAATTACAGCGGTGGACGGAGACCGCTGTGGAGAGATAGGGCGCGTAAGGATAAGGACGGTGAGAACAGACAACAGGGGCACTAGGTGAATAGAACGAAAAAACGAAAAATCTTACCGGGCTGGAATGCAGCCTGAGGCGGATTAAAGGTAAAGCATGGGTTTGGAGTTGCCAGGTACTGTAGGGAAATCATAGAAAAACGGAAGTGAAAATAAAATAAAATAAAATAAAATAAAAATAAAAATAAGGCGCTGGAGGGACCAGACAAGAAAACCAAAACAAGGGCTTACCCTGTGATGGCAGGTAGTGGCTGTCCAATGTCCGGCGTGGTGAACGGGTAAACCGACAGCCAGGCGAAGTGCAGAATCTAGCTAACTGGTAGACAAACGAGGAGAAGGGGGTGGGGAAAGGGGAAGGTAAGAACCGGCAGGTGCAAAAGTTGAAAGAAAAGAAGAAATAGTTGAAAGAGGCTTACCCTGGGTACGGGAAGACTAGGAGAATAATATTGGCGGGTTGTCGCGAGAACGCTGTAGTGAGACACGGAGATGCGAGCAGATTTAGTATAGCACAGCAGAAAATGAATGGTAAAGTTAATAGCGGTGTGCCAACACTGACAGTTACCTGGAGTCCGGTGCGGAGGAAGACGTCAGGACAATGGAACCGAGTAGTGAGATACTGAAGGTGGAATGGAAATGGGGGAAAACACTAAATAGGATTTAGAATCGGAAGACTAGACCGAAGTAACGCTGACGAATATGCCGATCAGTCGCCATGTTGGGAAGGGAGGGCAAGCGAATACAAGTGGTGCGCATGTGCGGCGGAAAATAAAGCAACCTAAATGGCCAAATTAATCCGAATGGCTATATGGCAAGGTCCGAAATAAGGCGGACATGCAATAACGGCGAAAACCAAACCAATAAACCTGGGGTCCGGTTAGAAAATGAAGCTTAGGACGTTATAGCCGAGTTGGGGCAAAGTGCACGGCATGAAATAATGGAAAGAACTGAAGGCGTCAAAAACCTGGAAGGACTTGAGCGAAAATAGTGAGCTGAACAGTAAGTTACCTCTGATAGGATAAATTACTGTGGGAGTAAAAAAGGCTAAGGAGAAAACCGAGCAAGTAGGTGAGCTGATCTGTATGTAGATTGAAAAATTGAAAATTGGAAGAACTGAAGGCGTCGAGCACCTGGGAGGACTAGAGCGAAACAGTGAGCTAATCAGTAAGTACCACTGATAGGATAAATAACTGTGGGGAGTATGACAAACTAAGAAGAAATCGAGCAAGAAGGTGGGCACAGCTAGGACGATTACTGTGGATAATAATAACAACAGTTATTATGGAATAGTTAAGTAGAAGACTACTCCGCTAATGACTTGTGGTCAACTGAAACTTAAATAGACGTTGAAAATGATTGAGAGCTAAATGAGACCAGCGAGCAGGACTGTTAGAGCGGAGTGTACAGAGGTCACTTCCGAAGTAGTGCAAAAGCATGTTGAGATCATGTGATGGAATGAAAAAAGAGGTAAACAATGTAATAAAGAAGAGAAAATAAAAAACCTTGACATCATTCATAATATATGATGATTATTAGTGTTGCTACTATGGTAATAGAAAAATGGTTGTACATGCATGGTGCAGAAACATGCTGGTGTTATCTATTTCATATAAAATATACAATGACATTGATGATCTAATCACTGTAAATTGCCAGAGCAAAAGTAGTGGGTCAATGTTCATTCTCCCAGGAAGTAATGTAGTTCATGGTCTGTGTTCAATCCGTGTTGAACTGTCCGTAAGCGCATGATCCAAGTAGCTTCCATGGGTCTGAGTCTGAGTTCTCTGTTACCACCTCTGGCATTGATGGGTGCTACGTCGAAACCGAAGAGGAAATCCGTTTCTTTGGGCCTTGGTTCGGACAAACGGCAGCATGGACCGCCATTGGATACCTGCTGTCGAGGTTGTGTAGGGCTCTGACGTGTTCACCAATTCGATCTTTTAGTGGTCTGATTGTGCTCCCGATGTACCAACGCTTGCAGGTGCACTCGAGAATGTAGATCACGAATCTGGTATTACAATTGATGTTCTGTTTAATCTGGTACTGTTGTCTGTTGATGGCCATAAAGTTGCTGATCCCATGTTGGGCTAGTTTGCAGACACCGCAGTGTCCACACTTGAAGAAGCCTAGATTACGGGTGGTGAGCCATGAGGGACTGGTGTCTGGGCCTGGGATGGTGGGACTAAGTCTCGTTTTTAATGTTCTACCTCTCCTGTAAGTAACTTGTGGTTTCGGAGGCACGATCTCTCTGAGTGTATTGTCCGCTAGCAATATGTTCCAATGTTTGTTGAGGCTTTTCCTCATAGCTTGCCCCATGTTACTATAGTCTGTAATCAGTCGGACAGGTTGGTCTTGCTTAGTGGTTATCTTCCTGGTTAGTAGTGTGTCCTCTCTCCTTATGTTCCTGATTCTCTTTTCTGCAGAATTGATAGTACGGGCACTATAGCCCCTTTCTTTGAATCTATGTTTCATGTTAGTGAGGCACTCTTGAAATTCTGGTTCCTCACTACAGTTTCTCCTGGCTCTCATGAATTCTCCATAGGGAATTGCCTGTATTTGATGTGCGGGGTGCGAACTGTCTGCGTGTAAGATGGCATTACACGAAGTTTCTTTCCTATAGAGACGGCTCTGAATGGTGTTGGATTTAATGTAAATTTCCACATCTAGAAATGTGATTTTGGAGCGCTGGAGTTCTCTGTAAATTTCATATTCATGTCATTGTGATTGAGGTGTGCGCAGAAATCGTTAAGTTCAAGTTGTGACCCTGACCAGAGAAGTAGGCAATCATCTATGTAGCGACCCCAGTATATTATGGAATCAATCCATTGTGCGGCTTTGGGGCCCTAGACCCATTTGGACTCTAGAACACCCATGTACATGTTCGCAAACGATGGGGAAAATCTGGAGCCCATGGCTACTCCTTTGTTCTGTTTGTACCACATACCGTCATAGATGAAGAAGTTGTTGTTGAGTATGATATCCATCATAGCAACAAGCATCTGGGTATGCTGCCACAGGTTTGCTGGTCTATTATTGAGTATGCTAGTAACTACTTCTAGCCCTAATTTAGGTTCAATGGTGGTGTAAAGAGAGACTACATCAAGGGTTGCCAGAATCATATCTGGTTGCCATTGGACATCCGATAGGATGCTGAGGATGTGTTTGGTATCCTGTATATATGATGGCAAGTTTTTGACCAGAGTGCCAAGGAAGAGGTCGACGTATTGTGCTATTTTTTCAGTAGGTCCACCAATGCCCGATACAATAGGTCTCCCTGGAGGGAAAGGGTGCGGACTTGTGTATTTTGGGCACGGTGTATAAACAGGGAAAAGCTGGCCTGTGGACTTTCAGATATAGCAGTTCTTGGTCATCAATGAGACCTTGTGTGTGCCATTCTGACAGGCATTTGTTGATTTTGGTGACAAGGGGAGCTGTAGGATTGTAAGAGAGCTGTTCATAACAGGAGGTATCTCCGAGTTGGGACAGGATCTCTGTGTGATATTCTGATCTGTTCATGATCACCACGTTACCTCCTTTGTCCGCTTCCTTGATTATGATGTCTCTGTTAGAGGTGAGTTGTTTTAAAGCTACTCTTTCTTCTCTACGGAGCTTGTCTTTGGTCCTGTGCTTAGTCTTAAATGTTTTTATTTCGTGTTTGTCCATGTCGTTTAATACTAAGTTGTAGAAAGTGTCCACGGCATTGCCCCCTGGCACTCCACCTACTACCAATAACAGTAGTAAGATTATCTCTAACAATATATCAGGGATACAGAGCATAAATGACATCCAGGTCACTCATTTACTTCTCTCGCTCACTGACGTAGATGAAACACCCACCAACATGGAGACTCTCCTCCAAGAGTTGAACATAGAAGAAGACCTTAGTCTACATAGTGGCTTTAAACCTAAGTCCAAGTGGACCCCCTTGCTCCCAGGGGGCAATGCCGTGGACACTTTCTACAACTTAGTATTAAACGACATGGACAAACACGAAATAAAAACATTTAAGACTAAGCACAGGACCAAAGACAATCTCCGCAGAGAAGAAAGAGTAGCTTTAAAACAACTCACCTCTAACAGAGACATCATAATTAAGGAGGCGGACAAAGGAGGTAACGTGGTGATCATGAACAGATCAGAATATCACACAGAGATCCTGTCCCAACTCGGGGATACCTCCTGTTATGAACAGCTCTCTTACAATCCTACAGCTCCCCTTGTCACCAAAATCAACAAATGCCTGTCAGAATGGCACACACAAGGTCTCATTGATGACCAAGAACTGCTATATCTGAAAGTCCACAGGCCAGCTTTTCCCTGTTTATACACCGTGCCCAAAATACACAAGTCTGCACCCTTCCCTCCAGGGAGACCTATTGTATCGGGCATTGGTGGACCTACTGAAAAAATAGCACAATACGTCGACCTCTTCCTTGGCACTCTGGTCAAAAACTTGCCATCATATATACAGGATACCAAACACATCCTCAGCATCCTATCGGATGTCCAATGGCAACCAGATATGATTCTGGCAACCCTTGATGTAGTCTCTCTTTACACCACCATTGAACCTAAATTAGGGCTAGAAGTAGTTACTAGCATACTCAATAATAGACCAGCAAACCTGTGGCAGCATACCCAGATGCTTGTTGCTATGATGGATATCATACTCAACAACAACTTCTTCATCTATGACGGTATGTGGTACAAACAGAACAAAGGAGTAGCCATGGGCTCCAGATTTTCCCCATCGTTTGCGAACATGTACATGGGTGTTCTAGAGTCCAAATGGGTCTGGGGCCCCAAAGCCGCACAATGGATTGATTCCATAATATACTGGGGTCGCTACATAGATGATTGCCTACTTCTCTGGTCAGGGTCACAACTTGAACTTAACGATTTCTGCGCACACCTCAATCACAATGACATGAATATGAAATTTACAGAGAACTCCAGCGCCTCCAAAATCACATTTCTAGATGTGGAAATTTACATTAAATCCAACACCATTCAGAGCCGTCTCTATAGGAAAGAAACTCGTGTAATGCCATCTTACACGCAGACAGTTCGCACCCCGCACATCAAATACAGGCAATTCCCTATGGAGAATTCATGAGAGCCAGGAGAAACTGTAGTGAGGAACCAGAATTTCAAGAGTGCCTCACTAACATGAAACATAGATTCAAAGAAAGGGGCTATAGTGCCCGTACTATCAATTCTGCAGAAAAGAGAATCAGGAACATAAGGAGAGAGGACACACTACTAACCAGGAAGATAACCACTAAGCAAGACCAACCTGTCCGACTGATTACAGACTATAGTAACATGGGGCAAGCTATGAGGAAAAGCCTCAACAAACATTGGAACATATTGCTAGCGGACAATACACTCAGAGAGATCGTGCCTCCGAAACCACAAGTTACTTACAGGAGAGGTAGAACATTAAAAACGAGACTTAGTCCCACCATCCCAGGCCCAGACACCAGTCCCTCATGGCTCACCACCCGTAATCTAGGCTTCTTCAAGTGTGGACACTGCGGTGTCTGCAAACTAGCCCAACATGGGATCAGCAACTTTATGGCCATCAACAGACAACAGTACCAGATTAAACAGAACATCAATTGTAATACCAGATTCGTGATCTACATTCTCGAGTGCACCTGCAAGCGTTGGTACATCGGGAGCACAATCAGACCACTAAAAGATCGAATTGGTGAACACGTCAGAGCCCTACACAACCTCGACAGCAGGTATCCAATGGCGGTCCATGCTGCCGTTTGTCCGAACCAAGGCCCAAAGAAACGGATTTCCTTCTTCGGTTTCGACGTAGCACCCATCAATGCCAGAGGTGGTAACAGAGAACTCAGACTCAGACGCATGGAAGCTACTTGGATCATGCGCTTACGGACAGTTCAACACGGATTGAACACAGACCATGAACTACATTACTTCCTGGGAGAATGAACATTGACCCACTACTTTTGCTCTGGCAATTTACAGTGATTAGATCATCAATGTCATTGTATATTTTATATGAAATAGATAACACCAGCATGTTTCTGCACCATGCATGTACAACCATTTTTCTATTACCATAGTAGCAACACTAATAATCATCATATATTATGAATGATGTCAAGGTTTTTATTTTCTCTTCTTTATTACATTGTTTACCTCTTTTTCATTCCATCACATGATCTCAACATGCTTTTGCACTACTTCGGAAGTGACCTCTGTACACTCCGCTCTAACAGTCCTGCTCGCTGGTCTCATTTAGCTCTCAATCATTTTCAACGTCTATTTAAGTTTCAGTTGACCACAAGTCATTAGCGGAGTAGTCTTCTACTTAACTATTCCATAATAACTGTTGTTAGTATTATCCACAGTAATCGTCCTAGCTGTGCCCACCTTCTTGCTCGATTTCTTCTTAGTTTGTCATACTCCCCACAGTTATTTATCCTATCAGTGGTACTTACTGATTAGCTCACTGTTTCGCTCTTGTCCTCCCAGGTGCTCGACGCCTTCAGTTCTTCCAATTTTCAATTTTTCAATCTACATACAGATCAGCTCACCTACTTGCTCGGTTTTCTCCTTAGCCTTTTTTACTCCCCACAGTAATTTATCCTATCAGAGGTAACTTACTGTTCAGCTCACTATTTTCGCTCAAGTCCTTCCAGGTTTTTGACGCCTTCAGTTCTTTCCATTATTTCATGCCGTGCACTTTGCCCCAACTCGGCTATAACGTCCTAAGCTTCATTTTCTAACCGGACCCCAGGTTTATTGGTTTGGTTTTCGCCGTTATTGCATGTCCGCCTTATTTCGGACCTTGCCCTATAGCCATTCGGATTAATTTGGCCATTTAGGTTGCTTTATTTTCCGCCGCACATGCGCACCACTTGTATTCGCTTGCCCTCCCTTCCCAACATGGCGACTGATCGGCATATTCGTCAGCGTTACTCGGTCTAGTCTTCCGATTCTAAATCCTATTTAGTGTTTTCCCCCCATTTCCATTCCACCTTCAGTATCTCACTACTCGGTTCCATTGTCCTGACGTCTTCCTCCGCACCGGACTCCAGGTAACTGTCGTGTTGGCACACCGCTATTAACTTTACCATTCATTTTCTGCTGTGCTATACTAAATCTGCTCGCATCTCCGTGTCTCACTACAGCGTTCTGCGACAACCCGCCAATATTATTCTCCTAGTCTTCCCGTACCCAGGGTAAGCCTCTTTCAACTATTTCTTCTTTTCTTTCAACTTTTGCACCTGCCGGTTCTTACCTTCCCTTTCCCCACCCCTTCTCCTCGTTTGTCTACCAGTTAGCTAGATTCTGCACTTCGCCTGGCTGTCGGTTTACCCGTTCACCACGCCGGACATTGGACAGCCACTACCTGCCATCACAGGGTAAGCCCTTGTTTTGGTTTTCCTGTCTGGTCCCTCCAGCGCCTTATTTTTATTTTATTTTATTTTCACTTCCGTTTTTCTATGATTTCCCTACAGTACCTGGCAACTCCAAACCCATGCTTTACCTTTAATCCGCCTCAGGCTGCATTCCAGCCCGGTAAGATTTTTGTTTTTTTCGTTCTATTCACCTAGTGCCCCTGTTGTCTGTTCTCACCGTCCTTATCCTTACGCGCCCTATCTCTCCACAGCGGTCTCCGTCCACCGCTGTAATTTTCGTAGCGCCTCATCCAGCGCCTATCAATCTTGTTGCTCCAGCCTCCAGCTCACCCCACACCGGGTTGGAATTATCACCGGTCTTCGGGTGAGCCTTCCTTGTGAATTAGTTTTCCGTTGCTATCTATCCCTTAGCAATGCGTCTCCCCTTTTCTTATTCTTGCTTTATTTTCTCCTACAGGGTCAACTTTCCTTCTGATACATTCGCATTCTAGGTATTTTAGCAATACAGTCCGGGGGCCCCCTGTCCTTCCTCCCCAGTCCTGGCCTATCTATCTGTGTCATGACCTTTTCCTTGTCCTTTGCGGTTTCAGGTTTATATCATTTCCTCCTCTATGAGGTTAATTTCAAACCTCGTTACACACTTCTACTTGCACTTTATAGCTGTCACACCACACTATTTAACATGTTTTTCCCGCGCTTTACCTCATGTATCCTCCTCATGAGAGCGGCACGAACACGTCAGTCACAATGTGTTTTTAATTTGTTCTCTCGTATTGCCTCCAACAGTTCTGATTCTGAAATAGTGAAATTACCTCAATTGTCACTTCACACATCACACATCACGTGTCACAATGTACATTTTCAGTTTCTCTCTATCCAATAGTCACGTAGGATGATCCCTTTCCAATTATCATTCGTGCATTAACCAGATTTTGTGTCTAACCCTTCAATGTTTCCCTCACCCCTTTTCTTTGTATCCTCCCCAGCCCTGATGAGTCACGGGATTTTCCCAGTGACGAAACACGTGTCGGCTGGCCTTTGTATTCAACATAGTTGGTGTTGAGACATAAATAAACCCCTTTTTGTTCTAATACTGATGCCGACCTCTGCATTTATATAACATTTCGTAACAGACTAATATATTGTCAATACCCTCACCGCGTGTGCCCAGGACAGTACTCATTTTACAGTGTGGATCCTGCGATTCACACATTTTTCAGGGGTTATAGGGTTAATCCCCTGACCTGGAGGCATCGCATGCATATAAGCCTATAGTTAGTATACGCAATAGCCTGAGCGCCACTTTCCTGTCTTAACTAAAAACCCCCCACCTAATCTCAAATTAAGCACTGTCTGCTTTCCATCTGCAACAAGCAACAATGTGAGGCGGGACGGGGCTTTCTTATTTTAGACTCCTGCAGGCGCCCATAACATATGCCAAATTTGAGGGGTCATCAGACCTTCTTTTGTTCGAGTCTCCTGGCTGGGAGCAGTGAGGAGCCTCACATCTAGAAGATGTGTTGGTCTCTCCCAGTATTTACACAAAATAAATGTAATTTATATAGCGCTTACTACCACTGAAGAGGCGTTGAAATAATTTAAGTACCACTATTTTTTCTTGTATAGAGCTACTCATCCCAAAGCAGAGTGTCAGAGCGCTTTACATCACACGGACATATTAAAGTCGTGGCTTGTAATGCCACTTCCTATGATGTCAATTCCTGTGATGCCACATGTAATGTCACTCGTCGTGATGTCATGCGCTGTGATGTCATGCGTCATGATGTCACGTGCCGTGAGGTCACTTGCATACTGCCTTACTAGGTTAGTCCCCCCACTTCTTTTTTTAGGACTTGTGCCCTGATTGTACAACCACTCCTGTATAGTGCTGATTCAGCAGAGGTGTCTTCAACCGCCGAAATAAATAACGTTTTATTTTTGTCCCAAAACCCTTTTTTTCCAGAAGAATTTCCCCACTGGGATACTTGCTAGACGTGGGTTCTACAAGTCACTTTTACAAAATACTCTCTCACGATTTGTTTTATTTAAAAAGGTGCAAACTGTATGAAGTTTATCAGGTATTCAAAAAGTTTACAAAAATAGAGTAGGCAAAGCTGTTGACTCCTCACCATGCAACGCCTACATCATTGTTTAGCCCCTAGTTGTCCACATCCAAGGGGGGCCTCGCCTCCTGCTCTTGTCCCCTGCTGCTCTGTGAGCTTTTACAAGCACATTTTTGTAATATTAAGAGAAATCCCATTATATGTGCACATGTTTTTACTTGAAAGGTGTGGAAGGTGGAATCTGTTTCCCACGTATTTGCATTTCTGACATTCACGGAGTTCATTGTTCATTTCTCACCGAGTCGGGCCTTGAATGAAATCGATGTGTTATGGCACCGGCTGAAACAATGGCGTCCGGGCAAACATCCGCCGTGACTTGTCCTGCCGCAGACTTAACAAGCACAAGCCCTGTCAATAAAAGTGCTGAAAGGGCTCTTTTCATGGGCTGCCAAGGGATGCTGTGTGCGAGCCGTCAGAGGGCTTAGGAGCCTTGCTGCGAGCTGGCTCCCTGCCGGCTGAAAGTACAGGCACCTTAGCACCTAACACATAGAAACGCTGCTTCCGGTCTCTTGGCGCAAGGGCTGGACCTGTGGGATACAGTCTGTAGGGCCCGCAGCCTGTCGGGGTGAACATCGGACTGAGGGGGCATCGGACTGGAGGTGCTACTTTCTAGCAACAGGGCAAAGGCTCAGAAGTTACATTATGTTACTGTCGTCACTCGTACAGCGCACAGTCTGTCACTATAACAGCCTCCTAGCGCTATGTATGTGTTTCATTATTTGGTAAACCACTAGTTAGTGATATGAAAGCACTCGCAGCGCTAGTGACACAGTAGAAAGATGGTCGTAATGCACAAGAGACTTCACATTCGCTTCCCTTCCCTTTGCCTGTCTCACACATCATGATGCTCCCAACTGAGCCTCTATTCCTCTACATCCCTCCATTTCTCTAAAACCCTCACTTTCTGGGGATCAGCTGTACTTGCCTGATAACGCCGATTCTTATCTAATTATCTATAAGAACCTTCTGGTCGCCAAGATCTTTTTACCTGTTGAATAGTGTAAAGGAGAGAATCTCATCAGGTTAGATATCAGCATTCATTTTGTCTGAAAGGACCACTGACTCCGAATTCAAGTTTGAGAATTTATTATCGCCACAAATAACTGAACGTGCAGGCACCTCAACACGAGGTTAAAGAAATAGATGGGCACTAATACAAATAATAATCTACGCAGGAGTCTCATCCGACTCAGGATAAGAAGAATAGACAGTTCTAGGAGGACCAACCAGACTATGATTGCTCCTATTTCTAAGTTGCTCTTCATGGGCCTAAACAAGCTTAAAATCAATTGCTGTCCCTACACTAACGCTAAGTGACATCCCTGCATAACGATTTTCCCAGGCAAGAAAGAATAAAAGGTGTCAGCTGTGAAGACTTCCTAAGAAGTGCAATCACCATATACCTAAGCTCAGCTCTGTCCTTCTCTCTGGTCTCCCCTACCGCTTCTCTGGCCTCCTCCCTCAGGGCACTAACCCTAATACAAAACCATACTACAAAGGTACACGCCTTGTTTACGCCCTCTTGGCCAGGTCTTCTTTCTTGTGCTTTTCCATTGAAACGGTGACTTCATCCTGGACGGTTTCGTTGACCTTGAGTCCCAGGCGCCTTCTCCGCTGAAAGTATCATCCCTAAATTCCATTGCACTCCCCGTACCATGCCTCCCATCTTTCTAACTTTTGAAAACAAAGAGTTAGTCTTTACTAACGAGACATATGTCCTTGCACCTGCAACAAAAGATACGTTCAACAGAAACCTTCTACTGTGCTAATTAAATCTACCGTTTGTGCCCAGAGAGCCTTTCCAAGAGAAACCCTTTTCGGCCTACATTATAAGCTAACATAAGAATATACCAGGCCTTCCTTAAGCATATATGTAGTCAGGCCCTTACATATAACTTTTAAACACACATCTTACTTTTCCCTATAAGCATATTCATTACGATTCATTATGCAAACGATGAATCACATGTGCAACTTTAATATGGTGCACGTTTAAACTACTGCAATTACATTACATACACGAACTAATTCCTCTAAGCATTATGTTCACACAATTCAAAAAGCATTACATTACATCATTATCCTAACACCATTATACTGCTGAGTTCACTTCGTCTCAGTGAACTATTCATTCTTTGCTAAACATGCATGAGTATACAATGGAATATAAACGAATATATGTCTGAATACACATGGATGCGGTCTATCAGTGATTATGATGCACCCCTACAATTCACAAGAACATTTCGCTCTATCAGTTCCCCCTTTGATGACTCCTGTCATCACATCCCATTCTACTCCCTCGGAGAAGGAACCGACCTAAACAGAACTTGTTCCCATCTTCCCTGATCTGAAGTTCTCCATGCTCTTGAGCCTTTTATACTGATTGTCCTGCAGTCTTGCCAATCTCATGTCATTTTCCCTCAAAGCTCTCTTGACTCTGCCTGCTCGATACCATTTGTAGGCCTTGATCATAATCCACAAGCCAGCCACACAAATCACCAAGATAAGGAGTGGTCTCAGAAAGTACCCAAGGAATCCCTTTCCTAGGTTTGCAAACCAACCTCCCACTTGACCAAAACCCTTTCCGACCTTTTCCCAGGCCCCTTCTTCGGTCAAATCCGCTATCTTTGTGTGGATCATAGTGATGTTACTTATATATTTCTCCAGATCCTTGCTACGGTCTGGTATATAAGTGCAGCACTCTTGAACCTTCAGCATTTTACAGACTCCGCCCTCTTTTGCCAATAGGACATCCAAAGCAAGGCGATTCTGCAAAACCATTCCCCTTATCGACAACATCTCTCCTTCCACCAACACCAACGATTTTGCTGTGTTCATCGAAAATTCATCCACCACAGTCGCTAACCTCCGGATCTTCACATCATTCAAGACTACTCCTAGACTAGGTATCATAGCTCCAAAGATATCCCCCACAATGATTCCTGCACTTGCAGCTCTTCTCGTTCTTGAATGCTCTCCACCCTCCAGAAGATTTAAGTCTTCTGTATGGTAAATCTTTGGAAATATTATTGACAAATAACATGTTCCATACCAATTTGCAGGCAACCTCACATAAGCATTCTTCCCACATACGTAATACACCGTAGGTATCACTTGTACAGGACCTTGGAGGAAATCTTTTGCCTCATCTGCCATGGTGAAAACGTGATCACAAGTACTCTGTCCCACTGGAACCTTTTCGTAGTAAGTCTGATAACGCCTTATACACAACTTACCCCTCTGCTCCTTATCTAACGCTATAGGACCATAGCTTCCCCTGGTCTTGTGCAACCGTTCTTCCTCCGTCCAATCTGTCCTGTGATGCCCTAAATCTCGGGATTCAGTCAGCTTTCTATACCTATCTTCAACCTGATCTACAAACTTTCTCTCTATATCCGACATCAAACAAGTCAGATTGTGCCTGTGTGCGAATGCTGTATCCAATTCCAAACTCGGTATGAAGTACTTCCTCAGTCTGTCCTCGGTTTTGTAATAATCATACTTATTCAAATGCTTGTAAGCTGGGACTTCAGGAAGCACTGCGTCGAAATTGGAAAAGAAATACTCGAACTGATCTCTCTCATAAAACAAACTAAGCAAAAGACTACATGAAATACCATAAGTCAGTGGAAGATGATGATACCTAATACCCTCATCCACTGAAGTAGGCAACTGCATACACACATAACAATCTTTCGCATCCATCACGTCAACATACTCATACAACAACTTAGCATACGCATTAAGCTTAAAATCACCCTTAGACAAATCTACATGTAATCTACGACTTTCTTCTAATATCATAGCTCTATCAGCTGCCCTGTCTACCCCCTTCTGACTAGGTGTGATAGGTGTGGGTGTCCCTGTCACTGCCTCTACTTCCGGCTCATGCGAACCAGTATATGAGACTACAACTACTATGATTATAGAAATTATCACACTACTTATAAGAATGCCTATAATCCATTTTGCTCTTCGATTGGGATTTCCCGGCTCCATGATTTCGAAAGTTCTCAAAAAGTCTTGGTTATCGCAAAGAACTCAGAAAAGTCTCTGTCCTTTATTTATGACTTGCTTAACCAGCTCGAGCAACCATGAAATCTCCGGGCTTTCCCTTTCCGATCACAACTTATTTACACAGTCCAGAAAAAGACTTCCCTAGTTTTCGTTCCTCTTCTTGTGGAAAAGTCCCTAAGTTTATTCTTCTTCCACTTGGACCTAGGTTATCTTCTTCTTTCAGACTTTTATTTACAGTTCATTACTGATCCATAATGAGATCCTCATTAAGCACGACCAGAACGTGATACAAAAGTTCAAGACGCAAAAGCAGCACTTCGTGTGAAAACGGCTCAGCTCCAAATGGCGGGAATTCGACCCGATGCAGAAGCAATTTTCGGACTTCACTCAGAAGTGGGGGATTCGGAATCGTGAGTGTCAGTGTTCCGTCTATCTCGAACCCTGGCATCCGCAGCACCACCTTCACCACCAGTTTCGGGCTCCGACTGAACACTTCCACTGACTTCAGTCTCCCTGTATTCACCACCCCCTGCATCAAACACAGTGTAAGTCCACTCAGGGGTAGAGTATCTGCGACAAGGCACTCTTGTTCTCTTGGACCTTCGCCGACTGTCTTGTGCTTGGTCTTCGTCGCTTGCTTCGGTTTCAGATACTTCGGACACTGGAGCAAGGTCTCTCTCAGGTGCTAACCTCAGGTTCAGTCGCCTCTGTCTTTCAGGCCAACTTTCAGCACTTCTGTTCGTTCGTCTGCCTTCTCCTTCTATGCCCAGTGCACTACTTCCCCTTTCTGCTGCATTTGACTCTTCTCCGCCCACTGCACCTTCTCTTTCTTCAGTGCCTGAATCAGGGTTCGAACTGTGGAAACCCCCTTCAGCTTGCTCTAGTGCACCACCAGCTGTGTCAGCGACCCTTACAGCTTGACTTGTCCTCTCATGTGGCCCTACCACTTCAGCTGGGTTTTCATTTACGAGAGGAGCTGTTTCTTCCAAGGGTGCTGGAACTCTGCGGGTATGGGAAGCATGCACCCAGTTCGGCAATCCTCCACACTTTACTGCTGTGTTCGTGATAAGTATCACCTGATACGGGCCACGCCAACGGGCATCCAAGCAACTCTTCCTCACGTGCTTCCGGACGAGCACCCAGTCACCGGGACACAAGTCGTGGCACAGATCACTCGAGGCTGGAACCACAGCTGCTTGCACCTGCTGGGATACAGAACGGACCACATCAGAGAGTCCTTTACAATAATCGAGAATCAAATCATCAGTGATGTTTATCAAGGCTGTAGTTGGTACTGCTGGCAGTCTCATTGCCCTCCCCATTATTATTTCATGGGGAGACAACCCGGTCCTTCTGTCTGGGACACTTCGCATGCTCATGAGCACCAGTGGCAAGGCGTCGGGCCATTTCAGGGATGTTGAAGAACACATTTTTGCCATCCGGGCTTTCAAAGTTCCATTAACTTGTTCCACCATCCCAGAAGCCTCTGGTCTGTAGCTACAGTGGAGTCTCTGGTCAATGTTCAATGCTGCACAAAGTAACTTCATGATTTCGCTATGGAAGTGCCCACCTCTATCTGATTCCAAAGAGGTCGGGATCCCGAATCTAGGGATGAGCTCCCTCAACAGTAATTTAGCCACTGTCAGAGTGTCACACCTGCGTGTGGGGTATGCCTCCACCCACCGTGAGAATATACATACTATCACTAGAATGTACCTCAAGCCATTGCACCTAGGCATCTCCACGAAATCCAGCTGTAGTCTATTGAAGGGCCCTCCTGACCTTCCAATATGACTCAGTGTAACTACAGTTTTCTTTCCAGCATTCATCTGTTGACATGTAACACACCTCTGACATACCGTCTCAGCCATTGCTCGGAACCGTGGGTTATACCACGTCTGTCTGAACACCCTCATCATTGCGTCTCTACCCAGGTGTGCCTGACCATGTATCAATCTTGCCATCGGACTCAGCAATTCTTCCGGCAACACAGCTCTCCCATCGGTTGATACCCACACATCCACTTCTCCTCTCTCGCACCCAGCCTTGATCCAGCCCTCTCTTTCCTTGGTTGAGACTTCATCTTGTAATCTCTTAAGCTCTTCCCAAGTGTCTGCCATGGCCAACATTATGCTGAGATCGGTTCCCTCTTGGCTCTCTTCTATCTCCCTGCCTGTGTATATGCATCCTTGTTCTGCGCAGAAGCGGGCTACCTCATCTGCGTAGTTATTACCCAAGGATACAAAGTCCTCCCCCTTCCCATGGGCTGAACACTTTACAACAGCAATTTCTTTCGGATGCTGTAATGCTTCTAACAATTGTCTTACATATTCTCCATTACGAATGGGTGAGCCAGATGATGTCAAAAATCCCCTCTGAGACCATAACTGCCCGAAGTCATGCACCACGCCAAAGCCGTATTGGCTGTCTGTGTAAATCGTGATTCGAATTCGATCAGCGGCCAAACAGGCACGGGTCAAGGCAATGATCTCAGCTACCTGCGCGGAGCGTACTCCTTCTAGGCAAGCGGCGTCGACCACTCCTGAAATAGTACATACAGCAAACGCTGCTCTCAATTGCCCCACACTGTCTCTTAAGCATGAACCATCGACAAAGAAAATTTCATCTGGGTCATCCAATGGCTCATCGACAATGTCAGGTCTCGGTTTGGTGCAAAGTTCGGTCACATCGAGACAGTCATGGTCCTCACAATCTTCATCATCTGTGTTCGGTATAGGCATCAATGTCGCAGGGTTCAAGATGGAGCACCTTTTCAGAGTCACATTCTCTGCGGCAAGTATGACTTGCTCGTACCTTGTTAACCTATTGTTCGTTAGGTGCTGGGTCTTGGTCCTGGTCATTAATAACTCAACCGAATGTGGTACATGTACAGTCAATGGATGTCCCATTACAATGCTTTCACATCTTTCAATGCTGACACCTGTTGCAGCAACGGATCTTAGACATCCGGGCAACGCAGAAGCTACTGGATCTAGAGTAGCTGAAAAATAAGCAACTGGTCTACGGACACCTCCATGGTTCTGAGCTAACACTGCTAATGCACATCCTCCTCTCTCGTAACAAAACAATGAAAAGGCCTTGTTGTAATCAGGCATTCCCAGTGCGGGAGCCCTGCACAAATCATCTCTCAACTGCAGGAATGACATCAAGCACTCCTCGTCCCATGGTACCGGATCACTCACATCCTTGTGTGTAAGCCTCTGCAGAGGCTTTGCTCTCAAGGAGAAACTAGGAATCCACTGTCGACAATAGCCAACCATTCCCAGAAACATCCTAACTTCCCTCTGTGTAGTGGGTACCGCCATGCTCATTATTGCCTCAATTCGATCTGGTGACACCTTCCTCTTGCCTTTTTCTAATCTGTGTCCCAAGTACTGTACCTCATTCAAACAGTACTGCAGCTTGTTCGGGGACACCTTATGTCCATTCTCTGCTAAGTGGTTCAACAAGGCTACTGTGTCAATTCTGCAAGCATCTTCTGTTTCTGAGGCAATGAGCAGGTCATCTATGTACTGCACGAGAACTGAGTTCTGCGGCAACACAAGACTTTCAAGGTTCTTCTTCAGGATCTGGTTAAAGATCGATGGACTTTCCGTATACCCTTGAGGGATACGACACCATGTTAACACGCGATTCTCTAGCCTAAACGCAAAAAGAAATTGGCTTTCCTCGTGGAGCGGTATCGAAAAGAAGGCTTGACACAAATCGATAACCGTAAACCACTCGGCTTCACATGGGATCTGGAACAGTATTACTGAAGGATTCGGTACCACTGGACAACAAGGGACAACTATCATGTTGACCTTTCGCAGGTCTTGCACGATCCTGTATTTCCCGCTCGGTTTCTGTAGTCCCATTATGGGTGAATTACAGGGACTACCTCTGATCTCCTTCAAAATACCCTTCTCAATGAAAGTCTCGATCACAGGTTTTATTCCTGCAATCGTTTCTATCGATAAATTGTATTGAGGTGTTCTAGGGAAATCAACATTCTGTTTCACCTCAATCCGCACTGGTTCAACCCCTCTGATTAAACCTATTTCGTCTCCTGCGAAATCCCACACCACAGGCGACACTGCGTCTCTCAGATCATGTGGAAGTTCTTCCACAGTCACCATTGGGTACAGATCTATACACAGATGCTGATTGGCCATCTTAAAGTCAGCATCGTCATCTCTCGTCTGGACCTCCACTCCTCGTGGTGTACAATAAATCGTGCAGTTCAATTTGCACAACAGATCTCTTCCCAAAAGACAAACTGGACTCGTATCACACACTACAAACTGATGTCTAGTTTGGAAAGTACCTATCTTTACTAAGATCGGTTCTGTCAATGGGCTGCTCATCTTCTTGTTCGCTACTCCGACAACCTGGATTGATTGTCCCGAGAGGGGTAGGTTAGGGACCACTGCAGATCTTACAGTAGACCGGGTAGCTCCAGTATCAACCAAAAGTGTTGCAGGATTGCCCTCAATCTCTGCCTCTACAAAAGGTCCTCTCTGGTCTACCTCCAAGACCGCTCCAAGTGTGCAGTCTTCCTCCCCTCTCAGGCACCGTCAGGATAAAGGGTCTAAGCTATCCTCAGCATATCGTTCGAACAGGGGCATCTGTTGATATGTTCGTGCTCCTTGTGAAAACCTTGGAGCTTGGGGAATCTGAGCTTGAGAATTGTAAACCCCCCCTTTCATCGTTCTAGGTCTCGTTATTGTGTTAACCACCTCTTGCGCAGGTGCCTGAGCCCCCTCTTCCTCTTCCTGTACCTGATTAGCTGGGTTCAAAGGACACTCGCGTTTCCAATGTCCGACCTGGCGACAAAGATGACACGCAGTGGTCTTCTTTAGTGTGGCCACGTCCACTCCTGTCTTGGGGTCTACTGGTTTTCCCTTTCCCTGTACCTGCCCATTCTGGTTTCCCTGGAAATTTCCTTGCTTTCTCCCCAAGGTCCCTCCACTAGGCTGATTCTGTGCTGTCTGCATCTGGACAAGCATCAATTTGTCTTTTAGCTTTCGATGTTTTGAATCCACCTCATCACTACAGTACCTCGCGTACCGCAAAATTTCATCTAGTGGCTTGTTCTGCCAGCAGATCAAATGGTGCTGTATCATGAGGCTGATTTCCCCTCTCAGACCTGTTACAAACTTTGAGACAAACTGTCCCATATCCTTAGGGTCCAAAACATCCAACCCACTATACTGTTTAAAAACTTGCAGAAGTCTTTCGTAATACTCATGCACCGTTTCCTTGGGTTCCTGTACAGTCCGATCTATCTTAACCCAATCTATATCCTGAGGTGAAATCTTCGACTTCAACCATGTAATCACCTGCTCATACTTTTTCATGACATCAGGTGATGGACCATTTGTAACCGCCTCTCTTTTCGGTTCCGAAGTCGGCCACTCAATAGCGACTTTACATGCTGTCCACAAATCTCCTGGTACCACTATGTCAAACAAAGTGTTCAAATCAATCCACAATACTTTTGAAATCTTCACAAACCGCTCAACCTGTTTGTACCACTCCACCGGTTTTCCCTCAGCCGAGGAAAATCATTTGTAAATGCAGCCAAATCACCTCTATTCCACGGCACATGCACGTACCCTCCATTCTGTACTTCTCGTAAAGGAAAATTTCCTACACCCGTCGCCCCCCTCCTGGCGGCGGCGTTTCCCCTTCTGCTCTCTTTACTGGTTTCTTTTTGGACCACCTTTCTTCCCATTTGTCCAACAAAATCCATATTCTCATTCCTATGATCAGGTCTCTGGTGTGCGTCTTTAATCCTGTGATTCTTTTCTCCTCCAACTCCTGATCACTGTAATGCAATCTGTGTGGTCCCTGTAACGCTTTAGTTTTATTCAGGTCCACCTCATATCTTTTGGCCAAATCCCTCAATCTATCATGTGCCATTCTAGCTTTTCGAGTCACATCTTTTGCTACAAACAGCAGCTCATCTGATCCATAGATTTCTATCCTTTCCAAAGGCAGACCCCCACTGATCATTTCGTCTACCTCTGCTTTCAGCCTCACTACATCTAGCAACCTTGCCTGTACTGCACTCCTCAGTACATCTCGACAACCTGAACCGTCCCGCTCATCACAGTCACTATTCTGTCCTTGTGACCTATTCCCTTCCATATTCCTGGAACCTGGTCTGTCTTCCGAGACATTTTGTGCCCTATCTCTTTGCATCCTATCCTCTTGGTTCGTTACTGTTGGTGTCCACTCCCTCAAAGCTGACTTAGATTCCCGTAAAGACCTCGGTCTTTCCGGTCTCTCCTCTTCTCGCCCACATGAAGAGTCCGCAGTAGCCGGTAACGGCGTACTTGTGTCTATTGGTCTTGGGAAATGAACCACCCTTACTCCAAACCCATTCCCACTCTCACTGTTTCCTTCTTCCCTTCTCATCGGCACGGAGCTCCCTTCTCTCACTCGGTCTGGGTCATATACCGGTACTATAGGGCCAATGGTAACCGGTACTGTCAAGGAGTCCGGTAATCTTGTGTTCCCCGCAGGAGGCTGTGTTATCATAGACGCCGTAGCCCCTCCGTTCCTGTGGAAATTCTTCCCACTACTCTCATGCTAGTCTGGTTCTGGCTTTCATCAACTATTGCCACTGCTGGGGTTCTCTTTCCCTCTTCTGAATCTGGGTTAAATGGTGGTGGCCTCTCTGCCAACATCCTATCCAACAAACTGTCATCTAAATCACTATCATCCTCATCAATTCTTGTAATCTTTCCATTTTGTATCAGCAGTGGGTATAACTTATCTCCTTCGATCGTGTCTGCTCTCCACCTTTTCTCCAAGGCATCCCATTTTGCATCTTGAAATGCCCTGACCGATTTCTTCACCCTTTCCTGGCATCTGTCCTTCTTCCTATCATACGCAGCCCTTATCCACGCATGTAGTGCCTCAAACTGTGTTGGTCTAGGTAGTGGTCGTAATGAAGCCATTACACTCTTGAGCTGGTACAGCACCTCTAACCTGAAAGTACCATATCGAGGGAACGACAAATCTCCTTCTGTTTCTGTCATTTTATGCCAATTCTCGAGCCAAATTATAGTATGCAATCCTACATTCTTTGCCATATAATGTGCTGGTGTATCCTCGGGAGGAGCTTCCTCTCCCTCCCGAACAACCACATGTCTATCACCTCTACAAAGTTCCCTTAAAGCTTTAAAACATTTCATGATGAATCAACTTTGTTATTCGTACTCAAAATGTCCGCTTTTACTTCCTGATTTCAATCCTCCAATCCCAGCGCGGTTCACACCAACCGGCCTATCGCAGCGCGGCACTTGTCTGACGTCACGTTTCCTCCGCTCGCAGCAGTTCCCCTCCTTTCTAATTCACTTGTTCTCACTCGCATCCGTCCCAATTATACTCTGAAATAATGTCCGTCCTACCGAACAATTACCTCTCTGACCGTCAGTCTTACCAATGACCGATCAGTCTCTTGAGCTTGTTGACCTCAATCTGGCAACCGTCTGTCCACGAACGACCGGACAATCGCCTCTAATACACTCGATAGGATTCAATCACTCGATGTTCTGCACACAATAACCTACGACCTGCGTTGGTTATTCACACACTCACACATGTGTCCCTATCTTCTGTGGGTCTGTCAATGACGTCTCGTGACCCCCACAACTCTGGTCAACGTTCTCAACTCTGGGTGTATTCTACACCACAATAAATCTCCCGGTCCCGCGCGCGCTCACGGTCCGTTTCTCAATCACTCAACTTTCGTTCCAACTCCGCAAGACATCACACAACAATATAACACCGCAATCTACCAAACATCACTCTTTTCATACTCACTCTACTACGAACTGCTACTTCCGCCGCACCGTCACTCTCCGTCAGTTTTCCACGACCTCCGACATCCGTCTCTCGCGGTTCTCTGGATCTGCGTCACTCGGGCTCTATGGGGCAACTTAGTCTCCTATCTTGCTCTAGATCTCCCCTTACCATCAAAGGTAACCATCCTACTCTGCTACCAACTGATAACGCCGATTCTTATCTAATTATCTATAAGAACCTTCTGGTCGCCAAGATCTTTTTACCTGTTGAATAGTGTAAAGGAGAGAATCTCATCAGGTTAGATATCAGCATTCATTTTGTCTGAAAGGACCACTGACTCCGAATTCAAGTTTGAGAATTTATTATCGCCACAAATAACTGAACGTGCAGGCACCTCAACACGAGGTTAAAGAAATAGATGGGCACTAATACAAATAATAATCTACGCAGGAGTCTCATCCGACTCAAGATAAGAAGAATAGACAGTT
Source organism: Calotriton arnoldi (assembly GCA_963921515.1). Taxonomy (NCBI): domain Eukaryota; kingdom Metazoa; phylum Chordata; class Amphibia; order Caudata; family Salamandridae; genus Calotriton; species Calotriton arnoldi. The sequence continues at coordinate 145,909 of CAWUFW010018276.1, read as the reverse complement.
CTAGGAGGACCAACCAGACTATGATTGCTCCTATTTCTAAGTTGCTCTTCATGGGCCTAAACAAGCTTAAAATCAATTGCTGTCCCTACACTAACGCTAAGTGACATCCCTGCATAACGATTTTTCCCAGGCAAGAAAGAATAAAAGGTGTCAGCTGTGAAGACTTCCTAAGAAGTGCAATCACCATATACCTAAGCTCAGCTCTGTCCTTCTCTCTGGTCTCTCCTACCGCTTCTCTGGCCTCCTCCCTCAGGGCACTAACCCTAATACAAAACCATACTACAAAGGTACACGCCTTGTTTACGCCCTCTTGGCCAGGTCTTCTTTCTTGTGCTTTTCCATTGAAACGGTGACTTCATCCTGGACGGTTTCGTTGACCTTGAGTCCCAGGCGCCTTCTCCGCCGAAAGTATCATCCCTAAATTCCATTGCACTCCCCGTACCATGCCTCCCATCTTTCTAACTTTTGAAAACAAAGAGTTAGTCTTTACTAACGAGACATATGTCCTTGCACCTGCAACAAAAGATACGTTCAACAGAAACCTTCTACTGTGCTAATTAAATCTACCGTTTGTGCCCAGAGAGCCTTTCCAAGAGAAACCCTTTTCGGCCTACATTATAAGCTAACATAAGAATATACCAGGCCTTCCTTAAGCATATATGTAGTCAGGCCCTTACATATAACTTTTAAACACACATCTTACTTTTCCCTATAAACATATTCATTACGATTCATTATGCAAACGATGAATCACATGTGCAACTTTAATATGGTGCACGTTTAAACTACTGCAATTACATTACATACACGAACTAATTCCTCTAAGCATTATGTTCACACAATTCAAAAAGCATTACATTACATCATTATCCTAACACCATTATACTGCTGAGTTCACTTCGTCTCAGTGAACTATTCATTCTTTGCTAAACATGCATGAGTATACAATGGAATATAAACGAATATATGTCTGAATACACATGGATGCGGTCTATCAGTGATTATGATGCACCCCTACAATTCACAAGAACATTTCGCTCTATCATGCCTACGTCCCACTACTTCAGCGCCTGTGAACTCCGCAGCAGGGGGCATGCTAACCCCAAGAGGGCGCTGGAGGACTTCTGATCTAAGGCGCTCTGCTTCTGAGAGTTTATACCAGCAGCACACTCCCATGGGGTTTCTTCTCTAGGTGCTTCCCTTAGGTCTCCTCCCCTCCTCCAGCACTTCCACCGCAGGGGGTCCACCCCCGCTGCCCGCTGCCCACTGCCCACTGTCACCACATCAGGTCCTTCCGCCTTCAGGACAATTTTCAGAAACACCTCTTCGGCTTCTGATCATAGCTTGGTGATCCCTTACTCTTAGGGGCGTAGCTTCCATTGGTGATTCAGGTGCAGTGGCACCGGGCCACAGAGGGGCTCACTGAACCCTGATTAGTGCTGTATTTAACAGTTCGAACAGCAGCCAGGGGGCCCACTTCCTTCCTTGCACTAGGGCCCATGACACACTGGCTAGTCCAGTGCTTCAGGAGAATGACATGGGGTAGTTGCGCTTTTCTTTTTCTTGCTTCTAGGCACTGTCATCTGCCTCAGTACCTGGTCCATGAAAGCACACCAAAGTCATCCCCTTGCTGAAGAAACCTTCCTTGGACTCCATGAAGCCCGATAAATATCTCCTTATCTCCCTCTTACCTTTCCTGGCCAAGGTAAAGGAAAAACATGTCAACAGCATTTAAAAAAACGTTTTTGAAAGAAAACCACACCTTGGATCTTTCTCCAAACGGCTTCAGGCCTACACATAGCGCAGAATCCGCCTTACTAGCTGTTACTGAAAATCTCCGCAGTCCCATGGACGAAGGTAGCTCATCGGCCCTGATCCTGCTTGATCTGAGCGCCGCGTTCGACATGGTTTCTCACAAAATACTATTACGGCGCTTACACAATATTGGTATTCGTGGGCCAGCGCTTTCTTGTTCTCCTCCTTCCTGAGCAAGCGCTCATTTCAAGAAATGTCCCCTCCTTTTTCTTCCCACCTTCAACCTCTACACTACGGAGTCCCACAGGGCTCTTCTTTGAGCCCTGCCCTTTTTCATATTTACATCCAACTGCTTGCACAGGTTGTTAAATCATTCGGGCCGCGCTGGTATCATACGCGGATGATACCCAGCTCATTCTTTCACTTTCTGACAACACAAGACATAGACAATTTTCAACAAGCATTGGCATAGCCAATAGGTCTCGCCTTTGGGACCTTATAAGTATTTTGCCATGTAGCACGCAGTTTCACTTTCGTTTGTTGGGCGCTTGTGTGTGCTCGGAAAACGAGATGGAGGATTTGCGCACTGAAAGTTCTAGGTAGCACATTGCTTAAAAGTTAGTACTGCATTTTTCAGGGAAGAACCAGACAAAAGCCATCCATCGACTCTCAGGTTGGGATTTGGATTTTACTTCAGTACAACTTCCCTCTGAGCCCAAATCGCACGGTCACACGTTAGCAAATGCACTGCGAAAAACACTTGTGCTTAGTTAAGCAAACAGCGTTGTCACACTCCTGCCAGAAATACAACTGCCTAGCAATCTCTCAGTCAACACTCACAGTTTATCCGAGGCCGTCTCTAATGTTCCCCAATCCCATATGAGAATAGCTCATATAATTCAGGTTTTTTTCCCCGTTGAATTCTGGGGTTTGTAGTCCTGCCGGTTATAACGGATGAACAAGAGAGCAAGCCCAGAATGCAAGAGCCTGCAAACTTTAGCGTGGCGTTGGTGCCTGGTATGGGTACTGTTAGCCCCAAAATACACTATTTTGTTGAGTGGCACGTGGATCGACAGAGGGCCCCAGGACTAGTGTTTGTGGGGTTGGGTGCATCACCTGACAGTGGGCAGCCTTTCCCTGAGCTCCACCAGAGGGTGCCGCCATGCATTTGTGAAAACAAGCACAACCTTGCTTAGTGCAGCGAACTTAACTACAAACGACGAGCAGACCCCGAGGCTGCGGTGTGGGCGAGAAGAGTGGGAGCTAGGGGGGCGCTGCTGCAGGGAGAGGGGTGGATAGGGAGGCTGTGGAGACGACGAGTAGCAGGCATGCAGGGAGCGCAAAGTTGCGAGGAGACTGTGTAGGCAAGGGGTGGAGGAGGCATGAGCCAGGACTGCAGCGGGCAGAGAAGGGGAGTGGACGAGTGGACGAGGGGACAGAGGACTTGGTTGCACCCATCCCTCAAATCACGTGATGCAGACAGGAGCGGAGAGGCTCGTCGCAATATTGCAGGAAGTCTCATGCAATCAGCATCAACTACAAAATAAACATATACACATAATTAAAAAGCGTTTTTATCTTGCTGGTCTGTAAAACAATGCATCCAAACAACAATATTCTAGTGATCTAGTGGATTACTGTCAACATGTATGCTTCCAAACTGGAAAAGATGGGAAAAACACAAAATGAGGATTATTGGTTCATCCACTCACTTTAAACAATATTAATGAAATTTTAACTTACCTCAATGTCTTGCAGACTGAACTCATTTTGACCTTTGAAATTTGCAGCTCCCACACTCAGCTCCATCAGCATTTTTGCGATTTCTGGTTTTATTGCAGCTGTAAGCCAACTCGCTACTTCCATGACAAGTTCCTGCACGTCTTTCAGTTGCATAGCTGCCTCAGAATAGTGCGAGTTTCGAAAAACGCAGCTGAAAAGGTCTGTAAGGAAAGTGCTTGCACGAAAAATAAGCGCGCGCGCGCGCTTCGTACGGCAGCAGGGGGAGGGGGGAGAGGAGGGGGCCTGCGTGATTCCCTTGCGGGAGCGAGCAGCGCCAGGAGCGATAATTGCTACCATATGGCGCCAGCTGCTCACTCCCGCAAGTGAATCGGCAAACGTGCACGCGTTGCCATTGAAGGCAATGGAACGCGTGCACGTTTTTGGCTGAAAAGCCGAATCGATTGCAAAATGTCTTTTTGCCTATGCAACGCATGCGCGCTGCGTAGGCGAGACCTAAAAAGGAATGCTTGCTGGTGCCAGGTGCATGAACAACAATTTCTTGAGATTAAATGCCAACAAGACTGAAATTATTTTGCTAGGCAAACGCCCATTCTTGGGGTGACTATTGGTGGCCAGATTTCCTGCGTCCACCTCCTAAGCCCAAATCGGCCATCTAAGGAGCCTAAACCCCTCATCGGCTTTTTCGACCCATGCACCAGGCAAACCATTGTGCAAGCTTTGATTTTGTCCCGTCTCGATTACTGCACGTTCTGTATTTAGGAGCAAACAAGGCTGTCAAAAAAAGACTTCAGATAGCCCAGAACGCTATTGCTAGACTGCGGCTCTCTCTCTCCTAAAATTCTGTTCTGCCTCAGGGCTCCTCCGGAAGTTGCACAGGCTCCTTGCGGACAAGCACATTCACTTCAAGACACGGTGTATCGCTCACAAGATCCCACACTCTAATGGGGGCCCCCATCTGCCATTTCATTCTCCATGTTAAAGAAATACACTTTTTAAATATTTTAAAGAACTTTTATCATATTTTTATATGATGTTTGTGTCGCAATTTATGTGCCAAACGTTTTCAGGGCTCGGCTCCTACATGGGCTTTTAGAGCCGCCGAGCTAGACCCTCTGCTCAGCATGAACGTTGATTCACCACAATGCCTGGGGTAGCGGAAGTGACATCACACCCATATACCTTTACTTTCATTCACTAATACATGCTTACACATACACACACATTCACACATACACCACCTCGCTCTCACATAAATACACTCTCACCCGCAAGCACGCAAACAACATACTTTTAAAAGCATTTTTTACTTACCTTATCTGCCATAATCTAATAATATTCACTATTAGTGTAGTAATAAATCCGATCCCCAACCGACATCCATAAGGACGATCTGCCCTTGTGTTCCTGGTACTGATTTTGCCACCTCTAAGGCCAGGGGTTGCAAAAGTAGTGCCAGGGGTCACAAGAGGCAAGCCAGGGGTCACAGCTGCGACTCCTGGTCACCCCTAAATGACATCCATGCGGCTCGGCTCTGGCTCGGTCCCAATCGTTAACTCCTTGGCTCGCCCACCTCTACTCCCAAGCATGCTTTAGCTCGGGAACTCCCATCCTGAACAGGAGCACGTGTTTTTCAAATCTTCCACAGTGAGGACCAACATCCTAGACTCCCTCCAAGCTCAGGCAATAAAAAACTGCACTTATTAAATGTTATTAGCAGTCGATGCTGCTGGGATCTACTGATCCCTCAACTCTTGCCTACTGATTGGGAGGCAGCCAGGGGTTGGCTACTCGGCTCTCGTTACGTCAATTGTAGCCTTTTATGTTTGGGGTCCTCGAGCCGACTTATCCTCGGGCCAAAAGCTAACCTCACGTGCACCCCTCTAGCACTTAACCCACAAGGTAACTAGGCAGAGCAATCCAAGGCTGACTCAAGGCGCTACTGTGGGCTAGAAACACAGAACTCAGGGCCACATATCGAAGCCTTTTTGAGGTAGGAAACAGCCGATCGGGCTGTTTTCGACCACAAAAATGCTTTAACATATGTACAAAACACAAATTGAGATTCGGTAACATGTTACCAAATCACAATTTATGTTTGCGATTCAGTATTGGGAAGGGGCGTCCCTTCCAAATACCGAATCTGAATGGGATGTATTGATTTTTTGCAAACAAATTATGGTTGCAAAACATTAATATTTTACCAAGTCGTTGAAGGAACTGTTAACCCATTCGCAAATGGGAATGGGTCCCTGGGGGACACCTTCCCTCTGAGAATGGAAAGCAAATATTTTTAAGAGCCGGCAGTAGTCCCACGGACCACTGCCTACTCTTCTTAAAAAAAGAAACAGCAAAGTTTCATTTTTTCTTTTAAAACTCAACCTGTTTTCCTTTAAAGAAAATGGGCTGCATTTAAAAAAATTTTAAAAAAAGATTGCTTTAATAAAAAGCAATCAAAGACATGGTGGTCTGCTGACCTCAGCTGGCCACCATCCCTGTGATGGCTGCGCTTCCTAATGGGTTGCAAATTGTGACTCACCTAATTAATATGCATGAAGTAGGTCTATTTGTGACCCACTAGGAATCTCTAATGAAACTCAGAAGAGTTTCATACATTAGGAATACAGATTTCCTAATAGCGAGTCGGAGAGAATAGCTATTATTAAATCGTTTTTCCTAATGTAAGTACATGTGGCCCTCAGTGGAGACAGTAAAACCACTTAATACGACTCCCAATCCAGCTTGTGGTTTTATTTTAAAAAGATAGAGCACTTGAGTTTATTCTACAAACAGCTACTGCCGGACATGATACTGTAAATGAACATGGAGAAACCACAAGCAATTTTAAATATGCTTTTTACAGTAATCAATTTCTGCCTATTGGCAGGGAACAAACGGTTTCCTTATCAATAAAGTCATGCTTATTGAATTAGGAAAAGAGGGGTGTTTACTATAATTCAGTCTCTGCCTACTTATCAGGGCAGGAATTTCCCTTGCAAGATTTGTGGGCAGGAGCGATAGCCCTGTCTGAACCACATATAATTCTCTGGAATTTTGCATTTTAAACATGGTCTCAGCACACACGACCACCATCTGTGCGCACTGACCCGTTAGTAAGGTACTGTGAGCTAGAATGGGACTCTGTGGTCTGTAGGAACTTACCAAACGTAGCCTCGTTTGTGAGTGGAACTACTGTCAGCTCACCGGCGAATGGCCCTCAACGCATTAGAGCCTCCTCGTCACTTAGTGAGTTCCGCAAGAAGCTGAAGACCTGGCTAGTCATATAAGCACTTTGGGGGTCACAAACCTACACACCTGCCCAAGCGCCTGGATACCCTCTCGGGTGATTAGTGCGCTATACAAATCAACATAACATAACATGCATTTACTATGCATTTACTATGATGCATCGGGGCAAACTGAGTGCTGGGGAGTGTGCACTGTTTGAAAAGGCTCCCATGAGCTAATGAGCTGACGAGCTCTGGTTGATGCACCTGCGTCCAGCGAGTGGTACAGAGACCTGAGAACACTTTGGGCAGCATTTCCAGCACCCCCAAAAAGAATGTGTTGCTTTCTACTGAAGAAGGACAACCATCCTGAAACACGTGCCTAGAGATGCACAGCACTGGCTGCACCAACAAGGGTGAAAAACTAAAGCCTGTCACGGAAGTAAGTGATATCATGCACTGCATTTACTATGATGCATTGGGGCAGACTGAGTGCTGGGATGTGAGGCAGTGTGCGCCCACCCTCTCCCTGTTATAACATAACATGACATGACATAACATAACATAGAACTGACAATGAGGGCATTATGAATTCATGGTGGCTGGGCAGGCATTTTTACCTGGTGCCTGCATGGCTGATGTGTAAATTGTCTCTTCAGTTCTTTACAACTGGGTCTTGCATTACATCCCTCTGTGCCTGAGTGTAGCATGAATAAGAATGCACATGTGCATGCTCCAGTGTGTAGCAGAAGTGAGTAAGAAGTAGAAGTGCCATGTGGCTCTATGGATGAAGCAGATCCCTATTAATTCACCTATGTTGTCCTGTGCACACAATAGAGGTTGGGGAGCCTGCTAGACTAGCCTAGTTTATTGCCGGCATCCCTGAAGCTTCTGGAAATCACCAGATTCTGAAGTGTGGGAGGACGGAGACAGGGGTCTCTTTAGATGACGCTCTGTCTGCACATATTATTTACTGGAGGGTTCCGATGTGCCCTGTTAACACCACAGCACCTCTTTGAGTAGGCCGTGGACCGCTTGCCACCATCTACCTCGAGAGTCATATGCTGAAGGGATGTCATTGGTGGTCAATTTGCAGAGTCGTTGTAAGTCTTGCCCTGGGACATTAGTTGTAAAAAACCTCAACCCTACGGCTGGGACATTCTTTCAACAAATCTTTCCTGACAACACCTACCTCTTGACTGTAAGGAAGGGCTTGCTCTTTATAGACAAAGGGGCATATTAGCAAGAACGGCGTTAAAATTATCACCGCTTTAGCGGCAGGAAACTGCGGCTAAAGCGGCGCTAATGGGCTTGATAATATGCCCTTGAGAATACCAATAGAAGCCCATGTTCTGCTGTGATCCTGGGCTTCTATTAGAATTCTCAAGGGCATATTATCAAGCCCATTATCGCCGCTTTAGCGGCAGTTTCCTGCCGCTAAAGCGGCGATAATTTTAACGCCGTTCTTGCTAATATGCCCCAAAGAGTTCTGAGAAGTGTTGCTGTGGAGAAGACAGCCAGGATCACTAAGGCAGCTTCTCCTGTTTGTTCCATGGTTTCCTTAGGTTCTTCTGTGTTTGTGTGCCCTGACCACAGTACTCACTATTGCTTCTACAACCACACATATAGTCCCTGCTTAGAGCGGGACCAGCAGGCACACAGAGCAGTCCCAGTTATGAGTAGGGAGGTTCCGGGCGGGTGCCGCGCTGAAAGTGGCTGATAGCGCCTCACATCTGGGCCTCCTTGGCCCGACTCAGCTCTGCAAAGCTGCTTCTTTCTTCTTCTTCTTCATTCCTGATTTTACCCCCACCCAGACAAGTGAAAAGCCCACCCCGCCACATAAAGGGCAATACTTCAAGGAGAAGGGCAACCAGCGCAGGAGTCTGCTGAGGACTAGAGGTGGGTTCAGAGCCCATGAACCGGAATCTCTGGGTGGTGACGGTGCAAGGGGGACAAACTAAAAAGGGGTAACCTAAGTGATATTGCAGAAGATGGTTCACTTCCCAGAAGTTGCCAGTCTTCAAGCAGCCATAAACGGGCACCATACTATTGCGATGAGGGTTTTCCAATGCTGCATGCTGCTGGTGGCCTTATCCAGTGGCGTAACACAGGCCCCCGCAGCCCCTGCAGCCCCCGCGGTGCTGGTGGAGGCCCCAAGTTCCAGGTGGCCCCCTCGGCACAATACTCTGTCTGGAGAGCTGCTGATTGAGTCCGGAGGGGGCCCTCCACGAACCTGGCAGGGGGGCCCCCTCAAGTTTCGTTACGCCAGTGGCCTTATCTAAAGAACCTGCTGAATGCGGCCACCCTGTCCTACACCCGGGTCACCCTCAGAGCCACAGGAGATGTGACTGGTGGAGAATGAGCTGTAATGAGCTGTAGCTTTACTCCAAATATCTCTGCTGCCTCTGGACAGGTTGAAAAGTGGTTTGCAGGGATCTGTTTATCTTACGCTTACCTACCCAACTCCACCATCCACAGTCAGGACAGGAAGGAGGACTAAGCTTGTTCAAGGTCCTGTTGGGAGTTAACAACGCAGGGAGCAGGGAGTCAGGGTCAGAGGCAGCTCAGAATGTGGGGATTCTGGACAGCTGATCCTCTCCTGTGCCTCACACAGCATTGGACTCAGTTCTTTGTCGTTCACGCAGGCTATGATCTTCCTTCTGCAGAAACACACTTCCCACACCCCTGTGCACAGTGAGTTGGCCTCTTCCCTCAAGGCAGATGCAGCATGTCCACCAGGGTTAGGACCCACGTCACATGCTCAGCTCCTTAGTAACCAGGCAGCTTGGCTGATGGATCCACAAGGCAGTGTCTCCTCTGGGCTTAGGTTTCAGCAATCCCCTCATCCCCTCTATTCAGCAAGTGGTTCCACCCTCTGGGGAGTCTCCAGCACTCATTGCAGGGCAGGGCCCATTCAGAAACGACACATACCTGTCTGCAGTGGCACATCTGAGTAGGAGGGCAGCAGGAAGATGTAGGGGCTGCTTTTAGCATTCAAAGCGGTGCGTCCACTCCCAACCCACCATCCAGCCACTGGTGCCCGGCCCACTTTGAAGTGGAGGCTTATGAATGTTACAAGACCTGAGCCTTCATCTCTCCCTTTTGTCAGTCATCAACACACAGGAACTCCAAAATGAATGAGGTCCCCATTCAGTCCAATGCACACAGACTGGCTGAACATACACCCTGCCCTCTGCAGGGAACTGCCCAATCAAATCCCATCCATCTCCCAATCTAATGGAGCAAAGAAGGTCCTGCTTGAGGAAGACTAGGCAGACCTCTTCAAGAGAGGGGATGGAAGATATCTCTGCCTGCAGGCGCAGGCATGCATAGATGATTTTCTAACTCCCCTGCATATCTTGCACAGAAACTTGTGATTTCCGGAGGAATCAGAAACTCCCGGTCTGCCAGAGACCTCTTGCTCCAACCTGCATGCTTTCGGAGAAAAAAAACATACAATCGGGCCTTCTCTGGGGCTGCTCCAAGAATATGGAACTCTCTCCCACCTGTCATCAGAAGAATCCCCTCTCTGGCTCGCTTCAAAAAGGATGCCAAAACCTTCCTTATGGGTACATTTCTCGTTTAATCTTTGCCTCAACCACCACTATGGCCCTGATCTATGGCTGTCTACTGCCTCCCTTCGGATTACCTAGTCACCCCATCAAAAACCTTGGGAACTTGTCTTGAGTAATTGTAAATGTAACCTGTAAATATGTTGTCTCGTCTTGAGTAATCGTAAATGTAATCTGTAAATACGTGCCCTTCTCTCTCTTATGTATCCTGCCCCCCCCCACTACTCGATCCGTTACCTGGTGATTCTAAGCCTGTCTATGCAATGCTATGTTTTCCTGTAAAGCGCTCTGATACCCTAACGGGTCAAGTTCGCGCTCTATAAAACACAGAAATAAAATAAAATAAATGATGCTGCCGCCCCCAGTCACCAGCAACCCTGTGGGAGGACAGTGTCTACTCTAAAGGAGGGATGCAGTTTCCACGCAGCCCCCGACATCAGAGGCACGCTCCATGGAGGGCCGTCAGTGAACATGTGTGCAGTGTGGTGTGAGTTAGAAATGATGGAACACTTTTTGCTCCTGATGGACTCCATAGACCTGTGATGTAAGTGTTAGAGCGCAGTGAAGGGAATGCAGATTTAGAATGTTGAGTTTGCGTTTACACGCTGATGAATAAAGACGTGTAAAACTAATATCCGTGTGTGGCGTAGCCATTGACGAGTGCCCGGGCTGGGAAGGACTCTACAATGTGGTATTGTGATGTTCAGTGGGTTGAGCACCAGCAGAGACACACTGTTACTTTATCAGCAGTCTAACACGGGGCAGGGGTCACACTCTCCAGAACCATACAGAGGGCATTTTCGTCCAACAGTCCGGGTTCTGAAAGTAAGTGTTATTCTGTCTTCTGTTACAAGTCAGTCACTCTCTGTAAGATTTGCTGGACACTCCTAATGACATCACAGCAACACATACTCATTGTGTAGTTTTGTGTATTTCTGATTTCACTACTAATGTTTGCATATTATTTTGTGTTGTTAATGTGAAAAATACTTTGGGGCAGATTTACAAGCCCCTTACGCCACTTTTGCGCCGCCGTTGTGTCACTTTTGTGACGCAGCGGCGGCGCAAATCATGCGCCATGCTGCGGGGGATTTACAACGTGACGCATCTAGGGAGATGCGTCACGTTGTAAGCCCTGCGCCATATGAAACCTGCGTCAGGTTTCATGTGGGCGTGCCGGCGCAGGGGGGGGCGTTCCTGCGCAAGGAAGCCCCGTAAAAGTGACGCAGGGAAATCTACAAGATTTCACAGAGTCACTTTTACGTCCCTGCTGCGTCAAATCCTTACGCCTGCTTCAAGCAGGCGTAAGGAGTGACGCAGCATGTTAGGTATAGGGCACCCCTGAGCAGTACTGGAGTTACGTCGCACTTGCGACACGACTCCAGTACTGCGCCACCCTTCCGCCGACAGATGCGTCACGCATCTGTTTATCCTTGCGCCATGATGCGCCGCATTGTAAATGCGGCGCATCTGTGGTGGCGCAAGGGTAAACTTGCGTCACGCATCTTCCCTGGCGCATCCCTGCTGATTTACAGGGATGCGCCAGGGAACGTAAATCTGCCCCTTTGTTTTTCAAACAGGAAAATATTTATTAAAGAGTAATTTAAATACCGGGCTATCCGTTTGCTTTGTAATGAAATAAACAGTAAATTATTCTATTATGTTATTGAGAAGGATTTTGTGAAAAGATGTGGTGATGTCTGATGTGTTAAGAAACACATCTGTCTGGAGGTTTCTTAAGTGTCTGTCTGCAATGTCAACTAACACTGGGCCCCGATTGCTATTAGAATGTTCATGTTTACCCGAGGTTAGATAAACTATTGGTTGCACACAGTGTGGGGAGAAGCTGGCCAATGGGCTTAGGCGTATGATTATTTAAATAGGTTGACATGGTTAGAGAATACTCACGTGATAGGATAGAATTGAGACTGAGGCCAGGCCTCCCATTGGATGAAATTCCTAATTCACGGGAATCAATTGATGTCCTTGAATTATAGAAAATAATTCACACAAAGATCTAAAATAGGGTTTTTGAAATCACTGATTTGTGCAATAAAATAGCAAAGTATATAATTTGCTGGTTGTAAAGGAGGATGTGTCCATCGCTCGGTTTTTGGGGATAAATGATGGTTATTCCAGAATGAATGATCCTGGGACTGAGTTACAGTGTGTGCTGTGAGTGGGATTTCATTCTTTAGATAGGCACACTGAGGCCAGAAGAGACAGACCAGAGAGAACATGGGTCACCTCTGTTCCAGTCACTCCCATGCTGGGCTCTGAGCATTGGGCGTGAGGACCAGGGAGACGGCCAGGTTCCATCTCTCAAGGAGGAGGCTTCCAGGCCAGGCTCTGAGCATTGGGCGCGAGGACCAGGGAGACGGCCAGGTTCCATCTCTCAAGGAGGAGGCTTCCAGGCCGGGCTCTGAGCATTGGGCGCGAGGGCCAGGGAGAAGGCCAGGTTCCATGTCTCAAGGAGGAGGCTTCCAGGCCGGGCTCTGAGCATTGGGCGCGAGGGCCAGGGAGACGGCCAGATTCCATCTCTCAAGGAGGAGGCTTCCAGGCCGGGCTCTGAGCATTGGGCGCGAGGACCAGGGAGAAGGCCAGGTTCCATCTCTCAAGGAGGAGGCTTCCAGGCCGGGCTCTGTGCATTGGGCGCGAGGGCCAGGGAGACGGCCAGGTTCCATCTCTCAAGGAGGAGGCTTCCAGGCCGGGCTCTGAGCATTGGGCGCGAGGACCAGGGAGACGGCCAGGTTCCATCTCTCAAGGAGGAGGCTTCCAGGCCGGGCTCTGAGCATTGGGCGCGAGGACCAGGGAGACGGCCAGGTTCCACGTCTCAAGGAGGAGGATTCCAGGCTGGGCTCTGAGCATTGGGCGCGAGGACCAGGGAGACGGCCAGGTTCCATCTCTCAAGGAGGAGGCTTCCAGGCCGGGCTCTGAGCATTGGGCTTGAGGGCCAGGGAGAAGGCCAGGTTCCATCTCTCAAGGAGGAGGCTTCCAGGCCGGGCTCTGAGCATTGGGCGTGAGGGCCAGGGAGACGGCCAGGTTCCATCTCTCAAGGAGGAGGCTTCCAGGCCGGGCTCTGAGCATTGGGCGCGAGGACCAAGGAGACGGCCAGGTTCCATGTCTCAAGGAGGAGGCTTCCAGGCCGGGCTATGAGCATTGGGCGCGAGGACCAGGGAGAAGGCCAGGTTCCATGTCTCAAGGAGGAGGCTTCCAGGCCGGGCTCTGAGCATTGGGCGCGAGGGTCAGGGAGACGGCCAGGTTCCATCTCTCAAGGAGGAGGCTTCCAGGCCGGGCTCTGAGCATTGGGCGCGAGGGTCAGGGAGACGGCCAGGTTCCATGTCTCAAGGAGGAGGCTTCCAGGCCGGGCTCTGAGCATTGGGCGCGAGGGTCAGGGAGACGGCCAGGTTCCATCTCTCAAGGAGGAGGCTTCCAGGCCGGGCTCTGAGCATTGGGCGCGAGGGCCAGGGAGACGGCCAGGTTCCATCTCTCAAGGAGGAGGCTTCCAGGCCGGGCTCTGAGCATTGGGCGCGAGGGCCAGGGAGACGGCCAGGTTCCATCTCTCAAGGAGGAGGCTTCCAGGCCGGGCTCTGAGCATTGGGCGCGAGGGCCAGGGAGACGGCCAGGTTCCATCTCTCAAGGAGGAGGCTTCCAGGCCGGGCTCTGAGCATTGGGCGCGAGGGCCAGGGAGACGGCCAGGTTCCATGTCTCAAGGAGGAGGCTTCCAGGCTGGGCTCTGAGCATTGGGCGCGAGGGCCAGGGAGACGCCAGGTTCCATGTCTCAAGGAGGAGGCTTCCAGGCCGGGCTCTGAGCATTGGGCGTGAGGACCAGGGAGACGCCAGGTTCCATCTCTCAAGGAGGAAGCTTCCAGGCCGGGCTCTGAGCATTGGGCGTGAGGACCAGGGAGACGCCAGGTTCCATCTCTCAAGGAGGAGGCTTCCAGGCCGGGCTATGAGCATTGGGCGCGAGGACCAGGGAGAAGGCCAGGTTCCATCTCTCAAGGAGGAGGCTTCCAGGCCGGGCTCTGAGCATTGGGCGCGAGGACCAGGGAGACGGCCAGGTTCCATCTCTCAAGGAGGAGGCTTCCAGGCCGGGCTCTGAGCATTGGGCGCGAGGACCAGGGAGACGGCCAGGTTCCATGTCTCAAGGAGGAGGCTTCCAGGCCGGGCTCGGAGCATTGGGCGCGAGGACCAGGGAGAAGGCCAGGTTCCATCTCTCAAGGAGGAAGCTTCCAGGCCGGGCTCTGAGCATTGGGCGTGAGGACCAGGGAGACGCCAGGTTCCATGTCTCAAGGAGGAGGCTTCCAGGCCGGGCTCTGAGCATTGGGCGTGAGGACCAGGGAGACTGCCAGGTTCCATGTCTCAAGGAGGAGGCTTCCAGGCCGGGCTCTGAGCATTGGGCGTGAGGACCAGGGAGACGCCAGGTTCCATGTCTCAAGGAGGAGTCTTCCAGGCTGGGCTCTGGTCCCTGGGCGCGAGGGCCAGGGAGACGGCCAGGTTCCATGTCTCAAGGAGGAGGCTTCCAGGCCGGGCTCTGAGCATTGGGCGTGAGGACCAGGGAGACGCCAGGTTCCATGTCTCAAGGAGGAGGCTTCCAGGCCGGGCTCTGAGCATTGGGCGCGAGGACCAGGGAGACGGCCAGGTTCCATCTCTCAAGGAGGAGGCTTCCAGGCCGGGCTCTGAGCATTGGGCGCGAGGACCAGGGAGAAGGCCAGGTTCCATCTCTCAAGGAGGAGGCTTCCAGGCCGGGCTCTGAGCATTGGGCGCGAGGACCAGGGAGAAGGCCAGGTTCCATCTCTCAAGGAGGAGGCTTCCAGGCCGGGCTCTGAGCATTGGGCGCGAGGGCCAGGGAGAAGGCCAGGTTCCATCTCTCAAGGAGGAGGCTTCCAGGCCGGGCTCTGAGCATTGGGCGCGAGGGCCAGGGAGACGGCCATGTTCCATGTCTCAAGGAGGAGGCTTCCAGGCCGGGCTCTGAGCATTGGGCGCGAGGACCAGGGAGACGGCCAGGTTCCATCTCTCAAGGAGGAGGCTTCCAGGCCGGGCTCTGAGCATTGGGCGCGAGGACCAGGGAGAAGGCCAGGTTCCATCTCTCAAGGAGGAGGCTTCCAGGCCGGGCTCTGAGCATTGGGTGTGAGGACCAGGGAGACGGCCAGGTTCCATCTCTCAAGGAGGAGGCTTCCAGGTCGGGCTCTGAGTATTGGGCGCGAGGGCAGGGAGAAGGCCAGGTTCCATCTCTCAAGGAGGAGGCTTCCAGGCCGGGCTCTGAGCATTGGGCGCGAGGGCCAGGGAGAAGGCCAGGTTCCATCTCTCAAGGAGGAGGCTTCCAGGCCGGGCTCTGAGCATTGGGCGTGAGGGCCAGGGAGAAGGCCAGGTTCCATCTCTCAAGGAGGAGGCTTCCAGGCCGGGCTCTGAGCATTGGGCGCGAGGGCCAGGGAGACGCCAGGTTCCATCTCTCAAGGAGGAGGCTTCCAGGCCGGGCTCTGAGCATTGGGCGCGAGGACCAGGGAGACGGCCAGGTTCCATCTCTCAAGGAGGAGGCTTCCAGGCCGGGCTCTGAGCATTGGGCGCGAGGACCAGGGAGACGGCCAGGTTCCATGTCTCAAGGAGGAGGCTTCCAGGCCGGGCTCTGAGCATTGGGCGCGAGGGCCAGGGAGACGGCCAGGTTCCATCTCTCAAGGAGGAGGTTTCCAGGCCGGGCTCTGAGCATTGGGCGCGAGGGTCAGGGAGACAGCCAGGTTCCATCTCTCAAGGAGGAGGCTTCCAGGCCGGGCTCTGAGCACTGGGCGCGAGGGTCAGGGAGACGGCCAGGTTCCATCTCTCAAGGAGGAGGCTTCCAGGCCGGGCTCTGAGCATTGGGCGCGAGGACCAGGGAGACGGCCAGGTTCCATCTCTCAAGGAGGAGGCTTCCAGGCCGGGCTCTGAGCATTGGGCGCGAGGGCCAGGGAGACGGCCAGGTTCCATCTCTCAAGGAGGAGGCTTCCAGGCCGGGCTCTGAGCATTGGGCGCGAGGACCAGGGAGACGGCAGGTTCCATCTCTCAAGGAGGAGGCTTCCAGGCCGGGCTCTGAGCATTGGGCGCGAGGACCAGGGAGACGGCAGGTTCCATGTCTCAAGGAGGAGGCTTCCAGGCCGGGCTCTGAGCATTGGGCGCGAGGACCAGGGAGACGGCAGGTTCCATCTCTCAAGGAGGAGGCTTCCAGGCCGGGCTCTGAGCATTGGGCGCGAGGGCCAGGGAGACGGCCAGGTTCCATATCTCAAGGAGGAGGCTTCCAGGCCGGGCTCTGAGCATTGGGCGCGAGGGCCAGGGAGACGGCCAGGTTCCATATCTCAAGGAGGAGGCTTCCAGGCCGGGCTCTGAGCATTGGGCGCGAGGGCCAGGGAGACGGCCAGGTTCCATGTCTCAAGGAGGAGGCTTCCAGGCCGGGCTCTGAGCATTGGGCGCGAGGGCCAGAGAGACGGCCAGGTTCCATCTCTCAAGGAGGAGACTTCCAGGCCGGGCTCTGAGCATTGGGCGCGAGGGCCAGAGAGACGGCCAGGTTCCATCTCTCAAGGAGGAGGCTTCCAGGCCGGGCTCTGAGCATTGGGAGCGAGGGCCAGGGAGATGGCCAGGTTCCAAGTCTCAAGGAGGAGGCTTCCAGGCCGGGCTCTGAGCATTGGGCGCGAGGGCCAGGGAGATGGCCAGGTTCCATGTCTGAAGGAGGAGGCTTCCAGGCCGGGCTCTGAGCATTGGGCGCGAGGGCCAGGGAGATGGCCAGGTTCCATGTCTCAAGGAGGAGGCTTCCAGGCCGGGCTCTGAGCATTGGGCGCGAGGGCCAGGGAGACGGCCAGGTTCCATCTCTCAAGGAGGAGGCTTCCAGGCCGGGGAGTCCACCCCCGGGTGACATTTCAGGGTACCAGACACAAGGTTTAACAGAAAATTACCACTCCCAGGTGGGGCCCCTCATAAGTCAGTAACTCCTTGGAGACTGCCCATCTCTGGGATTTACCAAGGTGGTACTGTGTCTCATGGTGTGAGGCTCATTGGCGAGCTGCCAGGCTTCTAGTTGCCTGCTTATTGACAGTTTTCAGGTTTGAGACAAACACATTTAAATTAGCCAAGGTTTAGCCATAGAATGCGGATGTTCCTTTAAGGGGGCGGCAGCTGGTACCCAAACAGGAGGACATGTGTAAGAGCCAGCGGCAGCGCAGCTCTGGGACTCCTGAGCGAGGGTGGCAGAGGCGCTGAACCCCCTCAGCTACAGGGCTCCTTTCAGTCAGGTCAGAGGTCGCAGGGAGGTCAGTGCCTGGTTGGGCCTGTACAGTTTCTGGCTGAGATCTGACAGCAGGCCGCCCCTCAGCTTCAGCCTCTGTGGGCAGTGAGGGATTTCCTCTCTATGAAGTCCTTTGTTAGTGCTCGGACTGTGGGGGCGGACAGGGCGGGACAGCCCCCAAACTTACTGTGAGTGTTTTCAGGCTAAGGGTTGAGTGGCCCCTGCCCATGTCCCAAGACATAGGATTGGGCAGGCCTGGTGACTAGGGTGGACGTGACGTCAGGCAGGAGGTACATTAACCCGAGCGAACAGCTCACGATGGTACTTTCCAGAGAGCTGTTCTCGTGGCGCGTGGCTCTGTGGGAATGTCATTTATATAACTCACACCGCGAACCTTCTTTTATGCAACGAGTGTTATTACTACCGAACTCAAAGGCACCTCGTGGTACTGACCACAGAAAGCGGAATCAGCCCTCCCAGGATCCGACACTCACTTCCACCTCACACAGATATGTATTCATTTATTGCAAATTGTGTAGAGCGCTAAAGTGTCACAGGAAGATGGCTCAGTGAGCTGAACGTTCACTCATAAGAGATGCAGCTTTAGTTTATAGATTATGAGCTGCAAACCCGTCAAGGCAGGTTCAGCCAGCTTTCTTCCAAGACAGATACATTCAGCACCAGAAATTGTGTAACAGTGACTTCTAATATGATCAGTCAGTGCAGGAAATGAGGGGGATCTGATAGCTTTCATTCCACTGGGCACTTCCCAGGTGGGCTGGAGCCCTCGGAGGCCTGCTTTGAAATCCCCAGGCGGCCCCTGGTGCCTCTGTCACTTTCACCAGCTCCCCACAGTTAACTGCAGCAGGCGTGGGGCCTGGGGGGGAGGGGGGGCTGCAAGAGTAAGACCAGGAGGAGAGGGGTAAAAAGAAGGTGATCAGAGAGGGAGAAGTAAGAGAGAGGGGATGGATGGAAAGACATTGCCTAAGGAGATGAAGGGAGCGTTGCCAGGGCTGATTTTGGTTCCTCAGTCTGACCCTGATGCTCTGGTTAGCTCCACTGTGTGTGGGGTAGGGGTGGGTGGAACTTGTGGAGTTTTACTACCTGGAATTCCGTGGAGTTACATAAAAACTTTGCGAGATTCTGCGGAGTTCCGCGAGCGGCAGACTTTGGTAAGTCGCTCTGCTCGTACTGATTTTTAGCGGCGGGGGCTTGTTCTGCGCTGTAAAATCAGTGCAAACTACCCCATGAAGTGCACCATAGGGCGCTTCTTCTTTCTGCCGCTCAAGTAGATTTTCTACTTGAGCCGCAGCTTTTTTAATACGAATGGCCGCGACCTGCCGCAAACGCCCGCATTGGGAAATCTCACTGGGAGGCATTCTAGCGCCCGAAAATCGTGTTAGGGGACACAAATTCGCACTCGCCAACTTGACTTTGATGAGCTGTGTGCGAGAAAAAACTCCACTGCACGGCGGTTGGCGAAGTTTTGCCACAACTACGTGCTCCAAGCAGAGCATAGAGTGGGCAAAGCTCTGCGAACTCTGCCGGCGGAGCGGAATTAATTGCCCACCCCTAGTGTTGTGTTAGAAGGAATTGGAGTGTAAAGAGCCAGGGACCTACATCCTTACACAGCAATTTCTTATAGCACTTGGTACTTCGTGCTGTGGGAAGTACATTGTACGGAGAACAGCTCAAGTGCAGTTGTTACACTGCTGCCATTCCAGTATGAAAGCAAAAATGTGTTTGATGGAAATGGTTAAATTAATCTGAACCACTATGCACATTTCATCCCTTCATTTTTAGGTCTTGCCTACAGTCAGGTTTTAGCTATCTGTAAATGAAGAGCTATTGTGGACAATACCATTGCTTACAGTGGGCTTTGGGTCAGCCCTTTGCTTATCATTGGTTGGCTTTCTGATCAACATAATTTGCTTGCTTCTTCTTCAATGGCTTTCCTTCCTCTTCCCGTGTTTGTCTCTCCTCTGGAGTATAACTTCTTTACCATCCTTTTGACTGGATGACTTGTATCATTTCATGGCTTACATTCAGTGTCAGGGGACACGGCGGCTCCACTCGCACAGGCACGCGATGACAGCGGGAGAACTACAATTCCCGGCAGCCTCGAGCGGACGTCCGACGTCAGACGCTCCACCTCACGTGATGCAGGAAGACTCGGGATAAGGCGAGGCTGCAGCTACAGACACTGCCGATTATTCGTTTGGTCCGAGGATGGATGATGGCCATATCTCCCGTGATCCTGGTCGGGTAAGGGTGCCTATAGCACCACTTGTTCCTGTGTAACCCGGGGAGTTTCTCTAACGCTATACTTACACTTTGGGAGCATACCAGGCTTGGGTGCTCATTTCCTTTTTCCCTACGTTGGTGAGCTCTCCGTTTGTGGTAAACATAAGAGCTCTTGCGAGGGAATATTATTTAACGATCGTGTTTCATATGTACTGGAGGGCATTTGGATGAGATTCAAGTGGGTGTACATTACTTGATTTCCCTATGTTGGCGAACTCTTCACTGTACTTTGCCCACAGAGTTCATGCGAGGGAAATAGTAGGGTTCATTGTATATTCGGTAACGGTGTTACCGTTCATGTGTATCACTAACGGCAAGAGGTTCCTGCTGTTGATGAGAGTGAAGTGAACTCTCAGATTTGGTTTCCTTATATCCCGGAGGTTCCTGGAAGTGATCCTATTAAGGAAACAAATAACCACACAGACTATCGTTCCTAACAATGCCGATGAGAGTACTTGTTTTGCTTGTTTATATCTGATGTGGTTTATCCTCTTTCTACGCTCTATTCTTTTCCTCCACAGGGGTGATATAGACAGAGGTTCTTCAGAGCAACTGCCTTAACCCCTAAATACCAGGTATAGATAGGGGAGTCTAATGCATGTACTAAACACCGGCACAGTAAAATAATCACCTCATGAATCCTTTATGTTTTCTAGCAAATGGTATGAAGTAGAGGTTACAAGCTCATCACCCTGTTAGCCGGCAATCTTTTCTTTCGTTACAGGTCAGTGGAAGTATGGGCATAATGGAGAATTAAAGTAGTATGGGAGGGGAAAAGGTCAGGATAGTAATATATTCTTTTGTGTTTTACAGGTCTCCCTCCCCGCTGTCCCCATCCTTCCCTTCCCCGCTTAACCACCCTTTAGTCTGTGTGAATTTATATCCAGACTTGGGGCTGTTGAGAGGTGGACCCCTATGAGCATCGGTTCGATCCTGAGGGTACGTTCAGGCCCGGGACAGAATAATCGGCCCCGAATAGATTTATCCTCCCGGTCGAGCTGATCCTACGATGGCCACTTTAGACGACGTTATGGCAGCGCTAGCTACAATGCAGATCGAACTTACGGCTTCACGTAATGAAACAGCTGCTTTGCAGGCGAGGGTAGATAGGATGCAACGAAATCCTTTTGATTTTGGTAATCCATCACAGCCCACAGCTAGTTCTATGGTGGTGGAGATCCCTACACCCATACCCCTTGCACCACCAGAAAAATTTACAGGAGACATACATAAGGTTCAGGTCTTCATAACACAAATCCTGCTCCATTTCAACTGTAAGCCTAAATTGTTTTCTACAAACCAGGCAAGAGTAGCCTTTCTCATTTCATACCTGGCCGGAGACGCTGCTCAATGGGCAGTTCCATTTGTTAGAAGAGACGATCCTATGTTACATGACTGGGAGGCTTTCAGGGAGGAGTTCGAAAAGACCTTCGATCGCAGAGCAGACACCTTCTCTGCAGATCGGGAATTACTCGAATTGAAACAAGGGAATAAGGACTTGATAGGATATCTGAACGTCTTTAGAAGATTGGTAGCTGAAACACAGTGGCCCGAAAGTAAACAATCCGCTATCTTTTATCAAGGTCTTCGGGAGGAATTAAAGGATGTGATCGCACAAGTGGATCCCCAACCTACTACGTGCTCCGCTTTGATCGAGTTGACAATGCGTCTGGACCATAGATTGAGGGAGAGAAGAGGGGAAGGGAGGAAAAAAGAGAGATATTCCCCCCGATTCGAAAGACCAAGGCCCCTGGATCCGGGGGTAGCCTCCTCCGAACCGATGGAAATCGGAACCGTGCGGGCATCTCTGACTGTGGATGAGAGAGAATATAGAAGAAAAAACGGGTTATGTTTGTATTGTGGGAAGAAGGGACACTACCTACGAGAGTGCCCGGTAAAACCCAAATTCAGCCGTTCACGCCTGGGAACATCCGTTGGGAACAGCACTAAGCCCTTGACGGGAAACTGAAGAGCTCGGGATGTGAAGAAGGGGTGTCTCTGAGCATGAAGTATATCCCTTCCCTTAAGAAAGAACCTTTTTCGGTTACAGAACATTTCTTCATACCCTTGGTAGTGTATATAAACCAAGAACCTTGTTCCACACAAGCCATGGTGGACTCCGGGGCCACGGGTTGTTTTATGGATATTGAAGAGGCCCGCAGATTAGGGGTACGGCTTGTTTCGAAGTCTATCCCTGAGGGTGTGTTTGCGGTGGATGGCAAACAACTGGACTCTGGTCCCATACGTCAGGCCACCGAGCCGTTTGTAGTGGAATGCGACCAAGGACATCAAGAACTTCTATCTTTTAATATCATCCAAGCACCGTCATATGGAATCATACTAGGATTACCTTGGCTCTCCACACACAACCCCACCATCGACTGGGAACAGAAGACTCTGATCATGGATTCAGACTATTGCAAAAACCATTGCTTGCAGGCTTTCGAGCTACCTACTCAGACCTTGGAGAACCAGCATCACATTGCCACTGCAGCAGAGAAGGAGACGGATCTACCCTCCTGCTACCAGCAGTTTGAAGACGTCTTTGATGATCAGATGGCTGAAGTACTTCCCCCACAGACCCTACGATTGCAGGATTGATCTAGTGCCAGGGTCGGTGGTTCCTTGTGGCCGGGTTTATGCCTTAACGGAACCTGAAAACAAACACTTACGCCAGTATTTGGATAAATACTTGGCTTTGGGATTCATACGTCCGTCCAGTTCACCAGCGGCCTCGCCGTTATTTTTTATACCCAAGGCGAACGGAGAGCTACGAACGTGTATTGACTTTCGTGCCTTGAACACCATAACCATACGCAACCAATACCCGCTCCCATTAATATCGGTATTGTTGGAGCAGGTGAAAGGGGCGGTGATATTTACGAAACTGGACCTCCGTGGAGCCTATCATCTGGTGAGGATGCATGAAGGAGATGAGTGGAAGACGGCCTTCAAGACTCGGTATGGGTTGTACGAGTACTTAGTTATGCCATTCGGTTTATGCAATGCGCCTGCGGCGTTCCAGTTTTTCTCAATGACGTTCTACGAGCATATCTGGACCAGATAGTCGTGGTATACATCGATGACATCCTGATTTATTCAACACAGGAAGAAGAACACATAAGACATGTAAGTTTGATTTTACAAGCCTTAAGAGAACACCATCTCTTTTGCAAGATCAACAAATGTGAATTTCACGTCTCAACGGTTGAGTTTTTAGGAGTTATGCTCACCCCTACGGGTCAGGAGATGGCAGAACGGAAAGTGAGAGCAATCATCGAATGGCCTTGTCCTAAGAACGTGAAAGACATTCAGCGTTTTATGGGGTTTGCGAATTTCTATAGGCGCTTTATATCCCAATTCTCCAACAAAGCAGCACCCCTTACTCGCCTAACGAAGAAAGACACAACTTTCCTGTGGAATAAGGAAGCACAGATGGCATTCGACATTCTGAAGGAAGCATTCATAACTGCTCCCATCTTGATACATGCCAACCCAGCCTTGCCATTTATCCTGGAGGCTGACGCCTCAGATGTTGCGATCGGAGCCGTGCTGTCCCAAAGAGATGCCACCACAGGACAAATGCATCCGGTTGCATTCATGTCAAAGAAATTAAACAGAGCAGAACAAAACTATACCATAACAGAAAAAGAATTGCTAGCAATCAAAGAAGCGTTTGGGGAATGGAGGCACTGGTTGTTAGGAGCACAACATTCTGTCACGGTATATACGGATCACCGCAACCTCCAGTTCTTAAAGACAGCACGACAGCTCTCTCCTCGATTGCTACGATGGATGACATTCTTTGAAGAGTACAATTTCATCGTAACCTTCCGCCCTGGAAGCATGAACAAAAGGCGGATGCCTTATCAGGCAAGAATCCACGGCGGTTCCATTAAGCAACCCCGAGAGAGCTATCATGGATCCACAGAATGTGATTGGAGTAACACACAGTGAACACTTTCTCAGAGACGTCATGAAAGGACTCCAGACCTTTCGATGGAAGGACTGGCTGAAACATCATCCGGAATGGAAAAATAAACAAGGTGTATTCATGAAAGGAACTCAAGTACTCGTTCCTACTCTCAAGCTTAGACGAACTATTTTTCAGTGGTGTCACATAAATCCCAGTGCAGGTCACCATGGCAACGAAAAGACATGTGAAAAGGTCTTACGGCAGTTCTGGTGGCCTTCTCTTCGACGAGATATTCCTGTATGGATAAAGAACTGCATCGTGTGTGCTCAAACTAAGACTCCCAAAGGCAAACCCCAAGGGCTATTACAACCGCTACCCACTCCAGACGTTCCATGGGAGAGGTTTTCGTTGGATTTCATCGTGGGCCTCCCTAAAGACAAGGAACATACGGTTATTCTGGTAATCATCGATTATTTAACGAAACTGGGGCATTTTGTAGCCTGCAAACAGATCCCTACAGCAGGACAATTAGCCAGACTATTGATGTTACATGTGGTGAGATTGCATGGCCTCCCTCGGGTGATTGTGTCAGACCGTGGGCCCAGTTCACCGCCAAATTCTGGAAAGTATGGTGCTCGGCTTTGCAAATCTCCTCCGCCTTGTCCACCAGTTTCCACCCCCAAACAGATGGGCAGACGGAAAGACTGAATCAGACAGTGAAACAGTACTTACGTAGCTATGTAGAGAGCAACACCGATGCCTGGGTGGAGTTGTTATGGTTGGCAGAAATAGCGTATAACAATGCTCAACACAGCTCCACCAAACACTCTCCCTTCTACAGTACTTATGGGTATCACCCCCGATATATACCGTTCTTTACAGCAGGTAGGAGTGAACGTATCCCAGAAGTACATGAAAGGATAGTTCAAATACAGAAGATATTACAACACACAAAAAAACACTTAGTACATGCTAAGGACCTATACAAGAAACAAGCTGACAAACACCGCATACCAGGGCCCGCATACAAAAAAGGGGATCTAGTGTGGCTATCGACACGCAACATTCGATTTAAAAGGTATAGCGTGTTTAATCCAAGGTTCATAGGCCCCTACAGAGTAGTAAGGATTATTAACCCAGTGGCGGTGAGACTTGCATTACCATCCCATATGAGAATCCATCCAGTGTTCCATGTCTCTTTGTTAAAACCGGCGTGTGGCCCGGCACGCCAGAAACCAGCTCCTGTGTGGATAGATCAGGACGAGGAGTATGAGGTAGCATGTGTTCTGGACTCCAAGATTAGTCGCAATACCCTCTGGTTTCTGATTGCCTGGAAAGGGTACGGTGCGGAGGAGAACTCTTGGGAGCCTGAGACTTCGGTGCATGCTCCAAGGTTAGTTGCTGCGTTTACAAACGACACCCTGACAAGCCTTGTGCCTGCCTGTGCTCTCCGGGAGGGGGATGTACTGTCAGGGGACACGGCGGCTCCACTCGCACAGGCACGCGATGACAGCGGGAGAACTACAATTCCCGGCAGCCTCGAGCGGACGTCCGACGTCAGACGCTCCACCTCACGTGATGCAGGAAGACTCGGGATAAGGCGAGGCTGCAGCTACAGACACTGCCGATTATTCGTTTGGTCCGAGGATGGATGATGGCCATATCTCCCGTGATCCTGGTCGGGTAAGGGTGCCTATAGCACCACTGGTTCCTGTGTAACCCGGGAGTTTCTCTAACGCTATACTTACACTTTGGGAGCATACCAGGCTTGGGTGCTCATTTCCTTTTTCCCTACGTTGGTGAGCTCTCCGTTTGTGGTAAACATAAGAGCTCTTGCGAGGGAATATTATTTAACGATCGTGTTTCATATGTACTGGAGGGCATTTGGATGAGATTCAAGTGGGTGTACATTACTTGATTTCCCTATGTTGGCGAACTCTTCACTGTACTTTGCCCACAGAGTTCATGCGAGGGAAATAGTAGGGTTCATTGTATATTCGGTAACGGTGTTACCGTTCATGTGTATCACTAACGGCAAGAGGTTCCTGCTGTTGATGAGAGTGAAGTGAACTCTCAGATTTGGTTTCCTTATATCCCGGAGGTTCCTGGAAGTGATCCTATTAAGGAAACAAATAACCACACAGACTATCGTTCCTAACAATGCCGATGAGAGTACTTGTTTTGCTTGTTTATATCTGATGTGGTTTATCCTCTTTCTACGCTCTATTCTTTTCCTCCACAGGGTGATATAGACAGAGGTTCTTCAGAGCAACTGCCTTAACCCCTAAATACCAGGTATAGATAGGGGAGTCTAATGCATGTACTAAACACCGGCACAGTAAAATAATCACCTCATGAATCCTTTATGTTTTCTAGCAAATGGTATGAAGTAGAGGTTACAAGCTCATCACCCCTGTTAGCCGGCAATCTTTTCTTTCGTTACAGATCAGTGGAAGTATGGGCATAATGGAGAATTAAAGTAGTATGGGAGGGGAAAAGGTCAGGATAGTAATATATTCTTTTGTGTTTTACAGGTCTCCCTCCCCGCTGTCCCCATCCTTCCCTTCCCCCGCTTAACCACCCTTTAGTCTGTGTGAATTTATATCCAGACTTGGGGCTGTTGAGAGGTGGACCCCTATGAGCATCGGTTCGATCCTGAGGATACGTTCAGGCCCGGGACATTCAGGGAACTACTTTTTCTTTTTCACTCCATGAGAATACATGTGTTTTCTGGTTCTCTCCTTTGTGTGCTGTTTTTTCCTAAATTCCTGTTCCTCCACCCCACTCCTGCACTTTCCATGTTGCTCTCCCTTCTCCTCCAGCTTGTTTGTTGCTTCCCCATTTCTACCCATCTGGCTTTTTTCAGCTTTTTTTATTTTGCAAAGCCTTACAGCTACTTCATTGCTCCACCGTTCCCCGTTGCTAACACCACTCAGCGGTAGCGACTTGCTCACACCCAACCCACATCCACTCCTCTGATGCTCTCACACCCCTTCCCCTCATTACTTTTTCTTTTTTCTTTATTTTAGATATCTATTTTAATAGCTTTTTGGTCCTGGAATAGTCTGAATTGTCACACTTGTAGCAGTACGATAGTTAGTAGCTGTGTTTGTATTGTCATTGGCACGCTGGCAGGGACTATATGTGGTGCAAGCTGAAGTGACCTCCTAACAAGGGCCCTGGCACTTCTTTTTCTACAAATTAAGCACTGCACCTGACTACTCACTCCAAACATGTTGCAGAAAGAAGCCCTGGGACTGCATAGTTCCCATTATGAGGACGCTTCATCGACTCCAGTGAAAACCCGAAGCATCTTCAGAACCCACCATCACCACCAGATGTATGTGTCTGATTAAAACCCACCGACTGCCAAGGCCACAGACTCTCAAAGAAACAGAATAAGACACTAGAACCCTGGGCGAAACTCCCATTAAGCCAGCCAAAATCAATATCACATGCCCAAAAAACGATGTAGGACAAATGGGGGACATGCCGTCACAGCTCAGGGAACGAAACTTTGGAACATGCTTCCCAAAGCTGTTTACTCTCAGGCAAAATACCTAACCCTCATTAAGAAACTGAAAAGGCAAGTGTTTTGCCCATGAAGCTCCTTTCTCTTCAGTCAGGAAGCACCGAGAAGCGCCTCAGTTGATGATGCAGCACTATAAAACCCTCCTTCCTTGCTCACTTTTACAGGTCCTATGAGTATACCACATCCAAAATAGCCATTGAATGCACTGGCCGCACGCACCTTGAATCCACAAGAAGAGACATGAAGGAATGGCCACTGCTGGCTGCATTCGTACATGGTTTACAAAATGCAGTCGACTTGTAAGGCTGGGGCAGAGATCCCTTCTCTCTAAAGCCATCAATGATGGATGTGCTGCGACTGAGCCTGACTCTTGTGTCGCTTAACTTTGCTGACGAGTGCCCCTTCTCCTTGGGTTCATAGGTGTGCTTCCTCGGTGGGCCTGTTCAGGGTGCCCTGCTCTTCGATGCAAGAGGAGGTTGGTCTATGGGACCCGTGTCATCATTCAATTTTACAGTGGAATGTACAATTCCTTCTGCGCCTACATCTCTTCAGTTAGGTGTATTCCGTTGTCACCTACATGTCAAGGGTCAGGTCCACAATAGCATCTAGAAGTCATGATTAGATAAACCAAACCTCCCATGACTACCTCTTTATCCAAACAAAATATAGGTGCGCTCTGTTCTAGCCCGTAAGATGGTATCAGAACCTCAGCTTGTCACCAGCACACGGGTTGAGCAGCACAAAACTGTGTCTGGCTGTGTCAGACTGTTCATCCAGAGCAGGTATGGGTGTGCCCACCTAGTACAAATATGTGGAAAACAGAAACCACTACAGCACACGTTGGAACATAGCCTTTTGTGGCTGTGCTTAGCAAACCAAACCCTCCCAAACACAGTCTTGGGTTGCTTGAATTCTGGTTCAGGGAGGACCTGGCCTGGCAGTTCAAGCTGGTCTATTGCTACTGGAGCAGGGTCAAACTGATTTGCATATGGCTGGGTCCAAACTGAGGTGGTATGGTGTTCAAAATAATGATGGACTGGGATGGGCCCTGAGTAACTACCAGTGGCTGAGATTAATTCAAGCAGTCCATCCATTACTTTCTGTATACTTTAGTGTGACTCCGTAAGTGGGAAAGGTATGCCCAGACATGGGTTCCGTGCACACTGTACCACTAGAACCAAGCCATGCTCAAGTGATGAACCCTAATAAGGGAGAATCCGGTCTTGGGTTGCTTGTGTTTCAGTTCAAGGGAGGACCTGGGCTGGCAGTTGGGGCTCAACTGTTCCCATTGGAGCAGGGCCACGACTGATTTGCATATGACTGTGTCCAAACTGAGGTGGCATGAAGTGCAAAATAATGACGCAGCCGAGTAATTACCAGTGGCTGAGATTAACTCAAGCATTCCATCCATCACTTTTTGTAGACTTCAGTTTCAATATAAACACCAAGCAAGGACATGTCCTGCTCTCACATACAGGATGGAATCAGAATTCAAGATGGCCACCAGCATACGTGAGGTCTTAAACACAGCCTTTGTTTGCTATACTTGTTGTTCCTGACCCGCTTGATCATGTTCTAGTCTCACCTACTAGAAGAAGTAAGAATTCAAGAAAGCCAACAACACACACACTGGATCATTCATATACTTTTCTCTAGACCAGTTATGGGCATGGACTACTCTTGCCCATAAGATAGAGCCAGATTCGAAGATAGTCACCAAAGTACATTTTGGACTGGTCTTTTCTGGCTGTGCCTCTTCTTCCAGACCACCTTTGGGCAGGTCCAGTGGTGTAACAAAGGCCCCCGCAGCCAGGGGGCCCCCTCAGCACAGTACCCTGGCCTGAGAACTCCTGAGTGAGTCTGGAGGGGGCCCCCTGGGCCCCTGTATGTATTTTGCAGGGGGGGGGGGCTCAAGTTTTGTTACGCCAATTGGCAGATCCTGGCCGCTCTTAGAAGCCTGGATCAGATTCCAGGGTTTCATCATTGCACATATCGTATTATATACATAGCAGGTCCAGTAGTGTTCCGCCCTCGCCTCAAGATGCAGGCCAAATCCAAAATGGCCGCCAACGCACCTGTTGTGTTGCACCCTGCTTCCTCTTCATGCAGGGCAGATTATGGTGTGCTGGGCAGCAAGGCATAAAATGAATGACCTTTGGCCTCCACAGGATCTCCAGCAGCTAAAAGGGTACTGAGCCCCTTTCTGTGTAAAGCACTGCTTGGCGGAGTCCTAAGGGTGCCTCTTGGGGTCAGTGGGGGAGGACTCATATGGGGCTTGCAATACCCGCTAGAAAAGCCAACCTCTGAGGACAGGCAGACACATTACTCCGACAATCTTTTACAAATATCTCCTCTGCTGAGCTCTTTTTAAGCCGACTCTTAGCACTACAAGCCTTTGTACTTGACCCCGCGCTGAGGTGCTCTCTCTCCTTGACACCCCCTCTCAGCCGCCCGACCCCGCCCCAGCCTCGCTGATTAATGGGTATTTACTTCATAGATTTCCCCCTATCTCGCTCTCCAGATCATAAATTTCATTGTCTGTGTACAAAAAAACCACATCATAAAATGCGGCGCGAGGACCGAATCCCCTGCTAGTGAAATTCCACAAGCGATTGTGGGAAGATAAGGCTCATTTTCACACACTGAGCTCCCACTGTTTACGTCTTGGCAGGTGGGGGCGCCCTCCCCGCTCAGAAATACTCTCATATATTTTAATGACTCACGCGCGCTCGTGCCAGGGAATGTTTTGGTTGAGACTTTTAGGCCTTATAAATCTCACCGTGACTTATCAGTTTCTCTGATATAAAAAGTCGTATAAAATACACCCTTTAATTCACATTTAGTTTTTCTTAAATCACCACCCATAGACTCACTGTGTGCAATAATCACTGTTAATTATTCAATTTAGTTCTTTTTGTTTTATATGGTGCCAACATGCTGCTTTTCAACTATCTCGAGTGTGATACAGTACAATATAGTGCATCTATTTATTTACTCGTATTGTATTGTAATTGCATTTATAAAATGCTTACTACCCCTGACGAGGCGTCAAAGCACTTTTTCGGTGAGTAGCACACTACTCCGGAACCCAAAAAGGATTAGTGGTGAATTAGTATAGTGAAATATGCTAAATGGATTTGGTAGTGGAAATTTTAGTCTCTTATTTGGATTCAGAAGGATAGTGGAGGGATAGAAGAGGGAAGGGTTTGCATTTATATAGCGCTTGCTACCCTTGATGAGGTGTTGAAGCGCTCTTCGGTGAGTATCACGCTACTCCGGAACCCAAACAGGATTAGTGGTGAATTAGTATAGGGAAATATGAAATTGAGCGGTGGACGTGTGAGTTAGTTATTTGTATTGAAAAAGGATAGTGGAGGGATAGAAAGTGAAGGGTTTGCATTTATATAGTGCTTGCTACCCCTGATGAGGTGTTGAAGAGCTTTTCAGCGGGTAGCACACTAGTCCGGAACCCAAACAGGATTACTGGGGAACTAGTGAAGGAAAAAATTAAATTAATTTGAGCGGTGGACATGTTAGTCTGTGATTTGGATTGGAAAGGAATAGTGGAAGGATAGAAGAAGGAAGGGTCTAGAGAGTTTTATTTTTTTATTTTTTATTTTTTAGGAGTTCATAGTAGTAGAATAGGGTTTGGGATAAGTGAGAGAGTGGAGGTAGAGGCTATATTCAGAGAGGTATAGGGTGAGAAATAGGGTAGTGCATTGGAAAGAGTAGTAGAATGAGGTTTGAGATGAGTCAGAGTTAGTCGCGGCGGCATGACTCGCGTGTGGGGAGCTGGGAGGGGGGTCGCGTAGGAAGGGGGTCGCGCGGGGAAGGGAAATAAATTTTTTTTTTTAAAACGACGGTCCTGCATCGCCTTGCGTCTCCTCTCTCTCCGCTGCCACCTTACAGGAAGCAGGCAGCCTCCCTCTCTTCCCCTAAGCCAATCACAGCGCTGCCATGGCAGCATTGTGTTTGGCTAGGCGTCTATGGGGAGGCCATTTTCTCTATGTAGGTTGCATGCAGCCTACATAGAGAAAATGCAGAGTGCGTATGACTGGTTTTGTCGGCCCTGGGGCTGACCAAACAGTCAGCGCACTCAAAGTGGGTAAGCCACTCCTCCCCTGGATATCTGCAGGACCGCCCACCTGCCAGCCCCCAACCAGGCATACCCTTCGGCTTTCTCGCAGTGTGAGAAGCAGAAACATAAAATGGTATTTAAAAAAACATTTTATGTTTCTGCTTCTCGCACTGCGAGAAAGCAGTGGGGCGACGCTCCTCCGCCCACATGGAGGAGCCGCCCCTGGTCAGAGTGGAGGTAGAGGCTATATTGAGAGGTATAGGCTGAGATATAGGGTAGTGCATTGGAGATGCTGAATTAGAAGCAAAGCAATAAATATAAAGATACATAAGTACATGGAAGGTATATATGTATAAGGAAGGTAATATATGTAGATTCAAGTTGTATTTAATAAACTCAGACTTTCAAGTGTTGCTGTACTTTAAGTTAATTTTTTTTGCAATTCAATAGTGAAGCAATTGTAGATAGTTATGATAAAAGATTTACTTATTTATGAAGCAATTGTAGATAGTTATGATAAAAGATTTACTTATGTATGCAGTCACCTATATACATGTTAAACATAGAATAATGTAACTATAAGTAATATGTACATTTGTTAAGCAGAACTCTATATTTTTAAAACATAATTATTATACACGTTTATACAAAGCAATACACATATGTAAGTACGCATCTATAGTCTGAATAAATGCTTATATACAGAGGGATATGCTGTATATTTATGTTTGAGTATGGTGGTTATGTGGGGGAAGAGCAAACTCTTGAGTAGTCTTCTGAAGATAAGGTGGTTATCCGTGGATCTTATGTTTGAGGTAAAGAGTTCCATAGTTTGGCTGCTTAAACAGAGAAGGATGTGCCACCCATGTTTTTTTTCTTGTATGGTGGGATTTTGAGGTGAGGTGCCAATTTAGAGCGGAGGTTCCTTTGTTGAATGTATTTGGTGATTTTATTCCTGATGAAGAGCGGGCCTGTTCCATGTATCGCTTTGTGGGTCATATGAAGCAGCTTGAATGTGGCTCTTTTGGCAACCTGTAACCAATGCATTAATTTATTTTCAAACTCCAAACTCAAGTTCTCTCAGATTCAGAAAACACCATTTAGAAAGTACCATTAGCAATTAATGCTTGTAGTTAATGTTCATCCAGTGCTCTTTCCAATTTGAGAAGTGAGAATAATTTAGTTTCGGTTTCATTAGTATAAGCAGATCGTCAACATTATCGAAATGTAGATAAGATACCTGTTGAATGGGATCAACAAAATACTATGAAAAATACCATGCTGGAAGCAAAGTATATCACCCTTGAATCTGCAAATATTCTGTCCTGTATAGCTATTTTACAGGTATAGTTGTGCTCCAAGCTGAACATCCCTTCTCGGCATATTCATCTAAAAGTATCAAACAAATAGATGACTTTGTGCCTAGAAATAAACACTCAAATAAGGATTGTTGCATTCTGTTGTAACAATACATTTTAGCATAATTTTCATATGTCAATGGAGACGTAAAATAAGGAAATTTTGCTTCACACTCAGGTTTACTCCCTATTGTGGTGTTTTGGAAAGCACTAAGGCGCCCATCGCGTGTTGACAAGGATTAAACACAGATATATAGGGGGGCTCTCGGATTCCACTAAATTCAGCTTTTATGAGTTACGGTCACCAGAATGGAGAACTACTGTATGGACCAGGAAATACCAGGTGAATATCAACATGCTTTTCTCAATTCTCGGGACCATTAAGTAAGTTTGCAGATTTGTATAGCGCTACCCGTGAGGGCATCCAGGTGCTGCCCATGGGCACGGGGAGATAAAGTGATTTGCCCAGAATCACAAAATGTTGCGCCGAGACTCGAACTCAGGTCCCCAGCTCACGATTCAGCAGCTCTGGCTCTGCGCCACATCTTCTCCCTCCCCTTACCAGTCATTTACCACATGCTCTGTCTCTCTTCTGTAAATTTACCGGGTGCTCATCAGCGCAGGTCCACTGTTTAAGGACCTTGTAATTTCGGGCCCATAAACACGGGACCAGTCCTAGAATGGTGAAACGGTGTCCCTTTAAGGATACTAACCCACCCTATTTGTGGTAAGTACCAATGCGAGAACTGGTCCATGGGCCAGAGCGCAACCAGACAAAACTGGCTCTACTGATGACGACATCTGGAGCCTTTCACCTCTGCAGCCCTGGGAAGCTGCTGTTGGACCTAAATCTGAGCAGCTAGTGCATCCCTTTAACACTTGATCCCTTAACAATGTAGCAGAGCAGAGCAGTCCAAGGCTTACCAAGGGAGGTGCCCTGGAGCAGAGACTAACAAAAACATTGAATGAACCATTGTCAGACCAGTACTGGGTTTTAGAAATAAAAGTACTTTATTCTACACACAACTAAACCACTACACAAAAATGTAACAGCACCGCCAGAAATTGGCAAAGTAGGACGTTCTGCACAGTGTTGTGATGCCAGGAAGGCTGTCAGCTTTCTGAGCAGAGTCCAAATGCGCCCATGTGCACTTCAGCAGCAGCAGGCAGGATGCACAGGCGGCCTGGCTAAGGGGAGAGACGCCTCCCCATTGGTGGCTCACCAACACGTGTCTACCACAACCTTCTCGGCTCAGCCTTGCGCTCTTCTTCTGGATATTCTGGTCCTGAATTTCCACAGCCTCGACCAGTGGAGAACCCGCCCCAGCACAGGTCAGATGGTCTTGGAGGGTGTAGGTAAACAAGAGACCTGATTTAGGAACTACAGGGGCACAAAGGTTCTAGCACACCACGCTCTCCGGGCCTGACTCTGAGGGCTGGTTGGGACACTGGTTCTTAGAGGGCAAGGTGAAGGGTGCAAGTCAACAGGGTAACGTTGCAGCACCGCACAGCCACTGTCTCTCTTTGGGATCAGGTCCTAGACTCTGCCACGTATTGTTTCTCATGCCCGGGTCACACTAGGAGGCAGGGCTCCTCCAAGCAGGTCTAGCTGAGAGCGCAGTTTCCCAACCGCTGGCCAACATTTAGATGTGGTTTACAGTGAGTTCAAGTTAGTCCATGCTTACATCCCATCCAACTCTGCTAGGCCGGGGAGTACAGCTCAGCGCCATGCACACAGTGGGTAGGGGCATGCACCCTGGAGGTTTCAGGGATGGGGACAAGCTCACCCCAGTTCCTCACAGCACCACTCCGTCCACAGGCCTTGCAGTGTAGATAGTTCACAATAATAGGACTAGAGGAATTTTAGAGACCGGCGGGGGCCGATTCCCCACTACACAACTAGAAGACACAATAGTAGGCCCTTGGGTCTAATTTAATGTAGAGGTGTTGGGGTATCCCTTTCTTAGGACGATTCCCCTCATCCACCCATAGGTGGCATGCTTCATCATAGGGGATCTCCTCGCACTACGAACCTAGTCGTAGTGCGAGCTACAATCTCCTCTCTGAGAGGAAGGAGCTCAGGGATGTTTTGATTGAGGTGATGAGGTATACTAAACCTCTAGATGAGCAGGGTGTGGGGAGGGGGTGAGTGAAACGGTGAAAGTGGTTAAAACTAACTCTATGTTATGCTGGCCGATTTTAATGTTGCATTCATAGGCCAGGATTAAAAAATATAGCTAAAACAGAGGGAGATTCAATCTGTCAAAGCAATAGGTAGGTCGACATGGTTCAGCCTGACGCTCCCCGTAGGGATGCAGCGGCTTTCATCAGAGTGTGCAGCAACGAAGTGCCAGTGACCACTTGGATTGCCTTGAAACAGTGGAAAAAATGTATATACAAAACCAGTAGGTGGAGTGATATGTCACTCAGACTTGGGTTGTACTGGTCAGCAAGCTCCCCAAAGTGTCGGGTGAGCACATAGATACCTAGAACCTCGGTATAACAGACTCAAGGCGGCATCCAATACCTTACTCGGAGAAGCACGGTCTCAACGTAGCCCTGTCCCCGGTAAGCATGCCACCTATGGGTGGGTGAGGGGAATTGTCCTAAGAAAGGGATACCCCAACACCTCTACATTAAATTAGACCCAAGGGCCTACTATTGTGTCTTCTTGCACTGTAGATGCCATGGACTTCCTCAAATCCAGGAACTGTAGGTCAGTGAGCTATAGTCATACTTTTTGGGTCAGTTCTGTTTCTGCGGATCATCTACTTGGACATTCTTCTTGCAGTGGTGCCCTTCCTCCCTCAAGGGCAGGATGAAATAGGCCTTCCAGCAGAGTTCAGAATTTTCCAAGTCTGTCCCCCACTTGGTAAGAAGGCTGGTGGTCCAATGTCCCAGCACTGGAGCTCAGACAATTAGAAACACTACCAAGAGTCTCCAAGGTGTGGATTACCTTGACCCACATTCCTTGGGAATGCCACACATTCCTTTGGAATCTACCCATTATTTAGCCCCGGCTGGCAAATAGAGATGTGAATGCCAGAGCCCTGCTGCGCCTTGGCGATGTAAGCTTTTATTGGAGTTTATTTCTGTTCACACAGGCTGCACAGCCACATCTCTTTGATCTGTAGATTTGGCAGGAAGGAGAATGGGACTGAGTGTTCCCTGCCAGGGGCTCTAAGACAATGGCACAAAAGAGAAGGGCCTTCCCCGGCTGGCTGCTACCCAAACCTGTCTGCAGCACAACTCTGTGGAGAAATGAAGCAGGAACACAGCTGTCCTTGCTCTCAAGAAGGAGCATTTATTTACAGGGCCTGGTCACTCTCCAAGGACCTCAGTAATGCTCTGGGGCTTTCTTCCAAATCACATCCCTATTCGGCCTATTCTCGCGATGCTCCATCTTGTGAGCCGTTGGGCCACAAGATTTCCTAAAGGATTCCTGCCTTCATGAAGCCACGCATAGCACACATGCTCCACCCAAGTCTCACATGGATGAAGCGAAGGGCCAGGTTGACTGAACTGGCAAATCTTTTTAACTGGCAGAGACCAGGTGGCACCTCCCATTGAAGGTCACAGGTAGAAAGGCCCTTCCTTCTATGATAATCTTTTGCTGCCACTACTGTCAGTCCTTCTCAGCCAAGTGAGACAGCAGGAGTTATTCTCAGAAATAAGGGGTGCCCCTCCAGACTGCAGAATCCTGCTGTCAGTCAAAATCAATTTCACCACAGGCCCTCAGCTTACATGAATGATTCTTGTGCGAGAAATTCCAAAATTATCCAGGGACTCGCTGTAAAGGGATCTCAGGAAAGAAGTTTTCCTCCGTGGCCCGGTGGACGCAGGCGCGTACCAACTCAACATTTGTCACTTTCCTGTCCCTTCAGAGGGCTGAATAGAAGGACAAGTTCTCTGGTCTGAAACCTGATTATTAGGTGTCTAAAATGATATTTTCTTGTGTGTGGTATAATCCAGGGAGTAGCCACCATGTGTCCTATTTAACCACAAACTGTATATATGAGGGCACCTTGTGGTTTGTAGGGTTGGGTGGCTCAAAGTTGGGAATTTCATGAGTAGCTTAAACGACAACTGCTTTGGTTAAGTGGAAATTGTGTCACTGGCTAGTTGTGTATCGGTGAGCATATCCTTTGGAGCAGGGGTTACCTGTCTACATAGGCAAACGAAGTGGTTGTATGAAGCTCCAAGTTGAGTGTGGAACCACATGGGAGGAAAAATGTCAAATAAAAAATCTACCAATGGGTTTCGCATGGTTCACCTGCTGCAAGCTGATGTAGAGCAGTCTGTGCCAGGGAGCTTTTTATGATGCTGAGGTCTTCTTGCTTGAGGTGGCCTACTGCATAGATTTCCTAATACTCATACCCCTCTAGCACGCTCATTGGGTGGGGGCTGATGAGATCCCTGATGATGGCACACCTTGATTGCTGCAATGTACTGCATAAAAGGCTCGCTGATGAACCACAGCAGAACCAGGCCTTCGCACAAAAGCTCGCTTCAATCCATTGAAAAGCAATGACATGCAATCAGCTCTCCGTTTTCTTCCCTGCAACCGCTGGAGTCAAGACTCCATTACCACTCTGTGTGAGGCGCACGGCCTCATGGAACAAGGGCCCAGGGTACTTCTGGAAACTAGTCCCTGCTACATGTCATCTGTAAATCTACAGTCAAGCAACTCCCACCTCAGTCACCACGAGGCTTCAAGCGACCAACAGAGGGGAATTCTTGGTCTCAGGCTTCCGAATGCCCATGAGCCCAAGCCTGAGGGCAAACCCAACCACTATCTGGGCGTGCCTTTGTTTGAGGGCCTGAAATCAAAATGCTTGTGACTCAGGAAATAAGAGATGTGTCTGCATGTCTGATTGGACTCTAACTGCCATTGGTCCTTTTGTTTCTCAATACACTCTTTTTGTAATACCCTAGCACACTGAAGTGCCCAAACGCAATGTGGGACATTTTATAAATCTCCTTCATAAATAAATAACCCAATAGGGCAGTTACCACAGGTGCCAGTGTGTGCACTCACAGCTTGACCACCCCAAAAAGACAACAGCCTCCTGTGCAGTGATGGCCTATAATGGGGACGCAAGCACGAGCAGTCGCCTTATTGTTAACAGATTTATGGGTAGGCAGGAAGACACTTAATGGACATCTGTCTCTGATGTGGGGCCATTAGTGGGACATGACAGATATTCTGGATCTTGTTTTTAGGTGGATTTTATAAAGGGGGTCCTTAGTGAGTTGAAAGAGCCCCGAGATCTTTAAGCATTTTAATGTGCTGGGTTAAGTTGTACTTCCAAATATTTTGTATGCAGGGTGTTGTTTTTGGAGGTTCAGAGTGTTGTTTTTGGAGGCCCAAAGTGTTGTTTTTGGAGGTTCAGAGTGTTGTTTTTGGAGGCCCAGCGTGTTGTTTTTGGGGGTCCAAAGTGTTGTTTTTGGAGGCCCAAAGTGTTGTTTTTGGAGGCCCAAAGTGTTGTTTTTGGAGGTGCAGCGTGTTGTTTTTGGGGGTCCAAAGTGTTGTTTTTGGAGGTTCAGAGTGTTGTTTTTGGAGGCCCAAAGTGTTGTTTTTGGAGGCCCAGCGTGTTGTTTTTGGGGGTCCAAAGTGTTGTTTTTGGAGGCCCAAAGTGTTGTTTTTGGAGGCCCAAAGTGTTGTTTTTGGAGGTCCAGAGTGTTGTTTTTGGGGGTCCAAAGTGTTGTTTTTGGAGGTTCAGAGTGTTGTTTTTGGAGGCCCAAAGTGTTGTTTTTGGAGGCCCAGAGTGTTGTTTTTGGGGGTCTAAAGTGTTGTTTTTGGAGGCCCAAAGTGTTGTTTTTGGAGGTCCAGGGTGTTGTTTTTGGAGGCCCTTAGTGTTGTTTTTCAAGGCCCAAAGTGTTGTTTTTGGAGGTCCAGGGTGTTGTTTTTGGAGGCCCATAGGGTTGTTTTTCAAGGCCCAGAGTGTTGTTTTTGGAGGTCCAGAGTGTTGTTTTTGGAGGCCCAGGGTGTTGTTTTTGGAGGTCCAGAGTGTTGTTTTTGGAGGTGCAGGGTGTTGTTTTTGGAGGCCCATGGGGTTGTTTTTCAAGGCCCAGAGTGTTGTTTTTGGAGGTCCAATGTGCTGTTTTTGGAGGTCCAGAGTGTTGTTTTTGGAGGTTCAGTGTGTTGTTTCTGGAGGTCCAGAGTGTTGTTTTTCAAGGCCCAAGGTGTTGTTTTTGGAGGCCCAGGGTGTTGTTTTTGGAGGCCCAGGGTGCTGTTTTTGGAGGTCCATGGTGTTGTTTTTGGAGGCCCAGGGTGTTGTTTGTTTTTGGAGGTCCAGGGTGTTGTTTTTGGAGGTCCAGAGTGTTGTTTTTGGAGGCCCAGGGTGTTGTTTTTAGAGACCCAATGTGTTGTTTTTGAAGGTCCAGAGTGTTGTTTTTGGAGGCCCAGCGTGTTGTTTTTGGGGGTCCAAAGTGTTGTTTTTGGAGGCCCAAAGTGTTGTTTTTGGAGGTCCAGAGTGTTGTTTTTGGGGGTCCAAAGTGTTGTTTTTGGAGGTTCAGAGTGTTGTTTTTAGAGGCCCAAAGTGTTGTTTTTGGAGGCCCAGAGTGTTGTTTTTGGGGGTCTAAAGTGTTGTTTTTGGAGGCCCAAAGTGTTGTTTTTGGAGGTCCAGGGTGTTGTTTTTGGAGGCCCATAGGGTTGTTTTTCAAGGCCCAAAGTGTTGTTTTTGGAGGTCCAGGGTGTTGTTTTTGGAGGCCCATAGGGTTGTTTTTCAAGGCCCAGAGTGTTGTTTTTGGAGGTCCAGAGTGTTGTTTTTGGAGGTCCAGGGTGTTGTTTTTGGAGGTCCAGAGTGTTGTTTTTGAAGGTCCAGGGTGTTGTTTTTGGAGGCCCATAGGGTTGTTTTTCAAGGCCCAGAGCATTGTTTTTGGAGGTCCAGTGTGCTGTTTTTGGAGGTTCAGAGTGTTGTTTTTGGAGGTCCAGTGTGTTGTTTCTGGAGGTCCAGAGTGTTGTTTTTGGAGGCCCATAGAGTTGTTTTTCAAGGCCCAGGGTGTTGTTTTTGGAGGCCCAGAGTGTTTGTTTTTGGAGGTCCAGAGTGTTGTTTTTGGAGGTCCAGGGTGTTGTTTTTGGAGGCCCAGGGTGTTGTTTTTGGAGGTCCAGGGTGTTGTTTTTGGAGGCCCAGGGTGTGGTTTTTGGAGGCCCAGGGTGCTGTTTTTGGAGGTCCAGAGTGTTTGGTTTTTGGAGGTCCAGAGTGTTGTTTTTGGAGGTCCAGAGTGTTGTTTTTGGAGGCCCAGAGTGTTGTTTTTGGAGGTCCAGAGTGTTGTTTTTGGAGGTCCAGGGTGTTGTTTTTGGAGGCCCAGAGTGTTGTTTTTGGAGGCCCAGAGTGTTGTTTTTAACCTCCATGAGTGTTGTGTAATGCTCTGTAAAATACAGATTTTTGACTGGTTGACCTTATTAGCCATTCCCACGAAATGGCTATAGTACCTGACAGCCTCATGGCAATTAGGAGAGAATGAATGGCCGATGCCTTACAAGTAAGAACACTGACATCTGGTGACAGACTAAAGCCCAAATAGACTTCTATTTATGTGTTTGTGCTGGAGATCTCAAATGTGTCTACCGCCACCCCAGGTGGAGGCTGCACAGAACCCACGTGTTGTTTTTGATTCAAAGCTATCTTTTGATCAACAGGTGCTGGATACAGCAAAATCTGACAGTTTTCGAATTTATAATGTATCAGACACTGCCCTCTACTGGCAGATGGGATGCCTAGAGTATGGTATTCCATGGCCACTTTTTAAGAAGGTGATCAGTGGAAAAGCCCCCGAGTATCTGTGAAACCAGGCTCTTTTACACCAAACAGTCAGATGTCTGCACCCCTGTTCTGAAGGACACACCTGGGGCTCCAAAAGAAAGATTACGGAAAATGTCGGCAAACACCTGTGTCTACTTATTGTAGAGTCAAGATTTAAGGAATGTTCTACTCATAAATCAGAGTATAGGCTGTTTTCTGGTGTTGGGTGTGGCTATCTGGGCGTTGCCAAGGGGTTTGGAGGTGGCGATTAAGAATGTGAAGAAGAACAAAGTTGTCATTTTCTGTGTATTCACAAAATTCACAATTTTCACACCTAATTAGGGCCCCTGAGCATAGTGGTAAGAATTGTTTGAGAAAGATTGCAAATTTGAGGTGCTGGTAAACACCCCCGTGTCTTCAGGTGACGCAGAGAAAAGGATACAGTGAAAATAATGTCCACGTGGAGGAACAAACTGGCGGATTTTACGCAGGAAGACTGGGGTTAGATATATGGATGGAACTATGTGTGTGTGTGGCGTGTATGTGTGTGACGTGTATGCGTGTGTGTGCATGTGTGTGTGCAAGAGTTTCAAAGTGATGTGTGCAGTTCTAAGAAACACACATACAAATGACCTCGTGCTGTAACTCTCCTTCCTCCGGCCCCCCTCCACCCCAACCCCCCGGCCCCTGTGCCACCTCTGAACTCTACTAAGCCTGCTCCCCCATAAAGCATGACCCCCCCTCCCCCAGATAGGAAGTATGTGCATGGGGCGGGGGCGGATTCCCTCCTGATAAAAGAGGCCTGCGTCAGCAGCCCGGCTGCCTGCCCCCGAGGCCGGCCTTATATCACACCGATAAGTCAGATAGCGCCTCGGGAGGCAGGCCGGGCCCTGGCAGATATATGGGCAGATTTCAAAGCAGGGCCGACCCTGGCAATTACCGCCCGCCAGGCCGTCTGCGGGCCCTGGCTGGGCAGAGGCTCGGAATGTACCTGGCGCTATCCTCATTCCATCAGACTCCATCACGATAGATTCTGTTTACTTATCAAATACCCGTGTGACTCCCCGCGCCAACAGCCCGCCATGAACTGTGCT
Source organism: Calotriton arnoldi (assembly GCA_963921515.1). NCBI lineage: Eukaryota > Metazoa > Chordata > Amphibia > Caudata > Salamandridae > Calotriton > Calotriton arnoldi. The sequence goes on along the minus strand of CAWUFW010018276.1, from coordinate 104,336 downwards.
TTACTTGGTGTTCACAGCGAGGGCTTCAAGGAGCGGTAGAATGCCAACCTGCCCTCTTAAATAGCGCTTGCTGCATAGGCGTACGGCTTCCTGGCGTAATGAACCGGTGTTACACCCGTGGATGTAGGGTGGGTCCCGGGTCTGTCTCTCTGTCTCTCTATCCACCCTACCCATCTATCTATCTATCTATCTATCTATCTATCTATCTATCTATCTATCTATCTATCTATCTATCTATCTATCTATCTATCTATCTATCTATCTATCTATCTATCTATCGCTCTCTCTCTCTCTGTCTGTCTGTCTGTCTGTCTGTCTATCTGCCTATTGACATGTGTATTTCTCTATACGTGGTTATGTCTGCCTATATGTGATTGTCTTTCTGTCTGTCTCTGTTAGTGTGTCTTTCATCAGTCTGTACAGTCTTTGATTTTGTATGACTGTCATCTCTGGATTAGTCAGTCTCCCTACCCATCTAAGGGTCTGTCAACCCCAGGGGAGGCTTCTACACTAGGGCAGAGAAGCGTCGCCCCACTGCTTTCTCGCAGTGCGAGAAGCAGAAACATAAAGTGGTAATAACTTTTCGTTATTACCATTTAATGTTGGGGTGCGGGCGGGTGGGCGGGGCTGCTCTGCGAGCAGGGCAGGGGAGGAGTAGTGTGCCTGCCCACTCCAGAGTGCACAAAGACTGGGGCCGCCCAAACCAGTAATGCGCACTCTGCCCTTCTCCATGCAGGCTGAATGCAGCCTGCATGGAGAAAATGGCCTCCCCATAAGCCGCTGGCTGGGCGGCGTCCCGACCAATTACAACGCTGTTTGCAGTGTTGTGATTGGTTAAGGGGAGAGAGCCTGGCTGCCTGCTTCTGCTTCCTGTTCCTGCCGGAGGCAGGAGAGCAGGAGCAGAGAAGACGCAGGACCCGGCCGGCGGAAAGGAAAGTTAAATAAAAAATTAATTAATTAACCCCCCCCCCAGCGCGACTTCCCCTCGCGACCCTCCCTCTCCGCACAGCCCTTCCCTCCGACCCCCCCACCCGCGAGCCATGCCGGCCATGACTGGTCAACCTTTCTTTCTATTTTCTCATGATCTATCTGTCTGTCTATTTTCCATGGATTTGTCCGCATATTCCTCTATAGGCCTCTTTCTCCGTCTCTCTGTCTGTTGTCTATGGATCTGTATGTCAGTTTATCCATCCTTGGGCGTATCTTCCTGTCGGTCTATCCATTCGTCCGTCTGTGGGTGCTTGTTAATGTCTGTCTATCTGTGGGTGTTTCTTCCTGTGTCTCTCTCTCGCGGTCGCCACTGGGTAGTTATAGTAAGGTCAGCTGCTCCATAGGAAAAATATTTTTTGTGTTGCTAATCACTTGGACCCATTGGACAAATTTCCACAAAACATTCCAAAAAGGTGCTACTTATTGACTAGTATGTGCATGGAAAATTTCAGGGTGATCGTCAAACAGGAGCCGAGAAAAAAGGGGAGTCCCAAAACGCAAAATCCCCATGCATTTTCCATAGACTTCTTTAGGCAGGGCTACAGTAAAAACTGCTGAACTGCATTACACCAAATTTGACTGGAAGCTAGATCTTGGTACCCAGATTGTACTTTTTGAGATTTGGTGTAAATTTGTTCAGTAGGATTTTAGAAATTAAGGGTAAAAAATATTTGTATATCTGGGCGGCTGGGTCCTCGAGAGGCTCAAGAGACTCTTGTGGAAGCGCTAATTTAAAAATAGAGTGTTCTTATTGGCCCAAGGAGCTAGAGTGTTCTGATTGGCCCTGGGAGTTTTATTTCCCTTGGGGCAATTTGCTCTCGCGGGAGTGAGCACTCTGACCAGCTGCCAGGACCATCAGAATAATGTTGCTGTCAGCCATTTACAGGACTCAGGGACCTAGTCCCCTGTCCTGAAGTTTGAGAAAACAAAATATATAAGGAGGCTGGGTAGGGATACCCTGCTCCCCTAGGCCACACGGGGAAGTCCCAGAGAGAACACCCATGGGGCCAAAATTGAAAAAAGATGGCAGTTTTTGCCATGATCCGGCGAGACTCCGGCGTTATCATAAAAAAAAGGATGGCACCCGGGGCTGCATTGGTGAATTAAGGGTGGGGAGCCGAGTGGCCCCCCTCCCTGAGCCATTATAGGCCTCAGGGAGCCTAGCCCTGGGGCTGAAATGTGTACAAAAGGGGGAGGGGCCATGTGGCCCCCCTTCCCGAGTCTTGAAAGACCCCAGGTTCCCAACCCTGGGGCCGAAATGTACCAAAAAGGGAAAAACCATGCGCCCCTCCTCCCTGAGCCTTTATTTCATTAAAGGGAGAGGGGGCCACAGGGCTCTCCTCCTAGAGTCATTATAGACCCTGGGGACCCCATTCCCCCAGGGTCGCTACTTTAAACAAACAGGGAGGGGCCACGCGCACCCCTCCCTGTGCCATTAATGGCCCCGAAGACCCCATCCCCCGGGGCCGGCTCACTTGCTGTGTCCCATGGAGCACACCCTTGGGACACACCAGTTTCCTTGCCTGCAACAGCATGGGCAAGGAAACTTGTGTTTGCCTCCGCCTGGAGGGAGCATTTTTAAAACTCCTACCAAATGGAGCAAACACAAAGTCTGCTCCCAGTGAGTGGGAGGTTTAAAAATGCTCCTGCTGGCTGGGAGCAGACTTGTGATCTGTTTCCCTGCCCGCACTGATGTGGGCAGAGAGACAGTTCAAGATATTGATCCCAATCAGAGGGAGGGAGCAATGCCAGCTCCCGCAGCATCCAGGGAGCCGGCTGGGGCCACGGGGGCACTAGGGTTCCCCCCACGGCCTGAACCTTATTTATGGTGGGTGCCCTGGCTGGGCACTAGGGCAGCAACCTATATTAAATGGAGACCCTGGGGAATGGGGTCCTTGGGGCCAGAATAGGCTTGGGGCGGGGGGCCACGATGCCCCCCTCCCCTTAAAAGAAAAAAAGGCCCTGGGTGATGGGTTCCCCACTGCCTTTTAATGGCCCAGGGAGGGGGCCACGCGGCCCCCCTCCCCTTAAAAAAAAAATGCAACAAAACATGGCATTCCGGCCATTTTCCAGGCTGATGGGCAGTGTGTTTTCTCTACAATTGCACATTGAAAAACAATCTGAAATCCTTGATGGAGCTGAATGCATTGTTGATTTATCGGAGTGCAATCTCTTCTGTAGTGACTTCCCACGATGAGTGGGTTCTTTCTTGTCATCTCCTCGTCTGAGGGCAGATTTCACGGTTCTCCCTTTTAATTGCTGCTGAGTATGCAAAGGCGCCAAATCACGTACAAGCTCTGCCTGTTTAGCCCCACCTCTTCCACATTAGTAGTATACAACGGTGTTCCCGCCATTTTCCAGGCTGATGGACAGTGTGTTCTCTCTGCAATTGCACGTCGAAAAACAGTCTGAAATCCTTGATGGAGGTGAATGCATCAATGATGTATTGGAGTGCAATCTCTTCTGTAGTGACTGTTCCAAGACGAGTGAGTTCTTTCTTGTTGTCCCTTGGTCTGAGAGGAGAGTCCACGGTTCTCCCTTTTAATTGCTGCTGAGTATGCAGAGGAGCCAAATGACCAATAAACTCTGCCCGTTTGGCCCTGCCCTTTTTAGTTAGTAGTATGCAACGGTATTCCCACCATTTTCCAAGCTGATGGGCAGTGCATTTTCTCTTCAATTGCACAGTTGAAAAATGATCAGAAAACCTTGACGGAGGTGAATGTATCATTGATTTATTGGAGGGCAATCTCTTCTGTAGTGACTGCCCAAGACGAGTGGGTTCTTTCTTGTCGCCTCCTGGTCTGAGAGCAGATTCCACAGTTCTCCCTTTTAATTGCTTCTGAGCATGCAAAGGCACAAAATCACCTACAAGCTCTGCCCGTATGGCTCCGCCCCTTCCACGTTAGTCGTATGCAACAGTGCTGGCTCCAGGTGGGTTGGCCACAGGGTTGGCCACAGGGCTGGCCACAGGCCAACTCACTGCTTGCACGGCCAAAGGCTGTGCTCAATGTGAGGTTGGCTGCCTGTGGGGAGTTTGCCGCAGGGCCTGGCCATATGTGCGGGGGTGGCTTTACGTATGTGTTAGATTTGGGGGTCTCTAGTTGGCAGAGGTAGGTACCTTTGTCCAAATAGGGACCCTTGCGTCTAGTCAGGGAAAGTAGGTACACTCCCGAAATAACCCCTGCTCACCCTCTTGGTAGCTTGGCACGAGCAGACAGGCTTAGTTCAGAGGCAGTGTGTAAAGCATTTGTGAACACATACAGTAATCAAGTGCCAACACTACAAATGGACACCACACAGGTTATATATTTATAAAAATAGGTATACTTTATATAGATTTATCACAAGACCATAAACGACAAAAATAATCCACAATACTGTTAAGAATACTTAGTTCTGATCAAAAAGGCTTAATTCAAGGTTCTGTGCGAGTCGGTAGCCTCCTCCGGCTACGGCGATGTCGAGAACAAACAGAGTCTAACAAATCCAGCTGACCGCGTCGAGACGGGCCAACACAGCGTAGACAGACTCGGTCACAGTACCTTTACTTGAAGCGGCAGGCACGGGCGTGCGAGCCGGATGGCTGTTCGTCGCGGTCGCGATGCATAAATGGAAGCGTTGCAGGACGCGTTGTCCCTCGATGCGGTGCAGGCAGCGGCTCGTTGACGTCGTCGAGACGGAGTCGGTGAGACCAGGGCCGTGCGTTGCAGGGCGAGACGGTGCTTCGATGCGGTGCTGGCAGGTTGCGGTGCGGCGACGGAGCCGGATTCAGGAGCTGGCGTTGATCAGTCCGGACAGTGGTGCGAGTCGGGCGGTGCGTCGCAAAGCGTGCGAGCGGTGCCCAACTCCGGTGCGGTCACAGGACTCGAACTCAGCAGCAGTGACCGTGTCTGTCAGACCAGTTCGATTCGGCGTAGCGAAGCGTTGCAGGACGCGTTGTCCCTCGATGCGGTGCAGGCAGCGGCTCGTTGACGGAGTCGGTGAGACCAGGGCCGTGCGTTGCAGGGCGAGACGGTGCTTCGATGCGGTGCTTACAGGACACCGAGTCGGTCGTGAGAGTCGGTCACAGCTCCCTACCTCTGCAGCCACTGAAACAGAGTTTCCAGCAGCAGTTCACAAAGGGGGTGAAGTCCAATGGTCCTGGGACTTCGGTCAGGGGGCAAGCTCTCTTCCAAGCCCTTGGAGATCCTTCACAAGTTGATGAAAGTCACAGCAAAGCAAAAGTTCCTTTCTCCTTTCTTTGGCAGTCAGGCAAACCACTGCAGGCCAATCCCCCAAGCAGCACTTCAGCTTAGGGATAGTCTCTCCTCAGTTTCTTCTTGGTTCCGCTCCTCAGCAAAGGTTTCTTCTTGTTCCCAAAAGTGATCTAATTTTCCTGGGGTCTGGGTGCCCCTCTTATACCCTGATTCTCTTTGTTCTCTGGAGGCAGAGAGGCCTCTGCCTAGTCCGAAACCAGTTCTGGTCAGTCCTGGAGCACTTTGTTTTTCTGACTCCTTCTTTCCTTTCAGAATGTGGGGCAGAGTGCTCAGCCGCCCGGCAGGAGGTGGAGCCAGCATTGTGGAAGGCAGGCACAGCCCTATTCAGACCCAGGTGCAACTCCTCCCTCCACTCTGGATGCAGATCTTTCTATTCAGCCCTGCGCTGACTCACCCTGTCTCCTGTGGCCACCCCCAGCCCCTGTCACTCAATCTCCAGACAAGGAATACACAACCTAGCAGAGGCAGGCTTGGATAGTTAGGCAAGAAAATACCCACTTTCTAAAAGTGGTATTTTCAAACACAGAATGTTAAAACCAACTTCACTAAAAGATGTATTTTATCATCCTGAGTTCAGGCATACTAAATTCGTTTTTCTACCATGTTCCCGGGGTCAGTTCTGACTATAAGGTGTAATAGTCAGTCTGCCCATTCTGGCCTATGGGGAGCAGGTAGCCTTGCAATAGTGAAAAACGAAAATGGCTGTAATTCACTATTAGGACATGCCACACACACCAGGGCATGTCCTACCTTATACTTACAATGCACCCTGCCCTAGGGCCTACTTTAGGGGTGACCAACATGCAGTAAAGGGAAGGTTTAGGGACTGGTAAGTGGGTGTGCTCACCAAGTCGACATGGCAGCCCTAGGCTGCACACAGGCTCTGCGATGGCAGGCCTGAGACACATTTTACAAGCCGCTTCTGTGGGTGGCACAACCAGTGCTGCAAGCCCACCAGCGGCATTGGATTTACAAGCCCGGGGCACACTGAGTGCACTGTACTAGGGACTGACAAGTAAACCAATCATCCAATCATGGAGTCACTAATACATATATCAATTAACGATAGGGAGCACTTGCACTTTGGCACTGATTAGCAGCGGCAAAGGGCCCATGAGCATCTAGTCCAGCAAAAACATATCGGCAACAGTGGAGGCATTACGAAAAAATGGAAGGGAGACCCACGCCAAGGATGCCAGGTCTAACACGTGTCCCCTCCAGCTGAAATGTGGGGAGAACTATCCTACCCCTAGGGAGTTCTCATCGCTAAGGCGGAAAAATCTGGACAGACCATCAGCATTGGCGTGTTCTGTACCAGGGCGGTGTTCCACCGTAAAGTCCATCCCCTGTAGGGAAATGGACCACCTCAACAGCTTTGGATTCTCACCCCTCATCTGCATCAACCATCTGAGGGGCCTGTGGTCTGTCTGAACCCGGAAGTGAGTCCCAAACAGGTATGGTCTCAGCTTCTTCAGTGCCCAGACCACAGCAAATGCCTCCCGCTCAATAGCACTCCATCTCTGTTCCCGGGGAAGTAACCTCCTACTGATGAAGGCTACAGGTTGGTCTAGGCCCTCCTCATTGATCTGTGACAGAACAGCCCCTACACCATGCTCTGAAGCGTCGGTTTGAACAATGAACTCATTGGAGAAGTTGGGTGCCTGGAGCACAGGCGCCGTGCACATGGCAGTCTTCAAGGTGTCAAAAGCTTTTTGACAGGCGTCAGTCCAAATCACTTTCCTGGGCTGCTTCTTGGAAGTCAGCTCTGTCAAGGGGGCAACAATGCTGCCATACCCCTTGACGAATCTCCGGTAATACCCGGTGAGTCCTAGGAAGGCTCTCACCTCTGTCTGGGTCTTGGGGGCTCCCAAGCCAGAATGGTATCAATTTTCGGTTGGAGGGGCGCCACCTGGCCGCTCCCAACCTGGTGTCCCAAGTACACCACAGAACCCTGCCCAATCTGGCACTTACTTGCCTTGATTGTGAGGCCTGCCCTCCGCAGCGCCATCAACACTTCCCAGAGGTGGCGCAGATGTTCTTCCCAACGGGCACTGAACACTGCGATGTCATCCAGGTAGGCGGCACTGAAATCCTCCAGTCCAACCAACACCTGGTTGACCAACCTCTGAAAGGTGGCAGGGGCATTCTTCATCCCAAAGGGCATCACCCGGAACTGGTAGTGCCCATCTGGTGTGGAGAATGCTGACCTCTCTTTGCCCCATCAGTCAAGGCGATCTGCCAGTACCCAGACGTTAAGTCAAACGTGCTGAGGTACCGCGCAGCCCCTAACCGATCTATGAGCTCATCAGCTCTGGGGATGGGGTGGGCGTCAGTCCTGGTGACGGAATTGAGTCCCCTGTAGTCCACACAGAACCGGAGTTCTGGTGTGGCACCAGGCGCGGCAGCCTTTGGAACCAAGACCACTGGGCTGGCCCAAGGGCTGTTAGAGGACTCAATGACCCCTAGCGCAAACATCTTGGAGACCTCCTCCTTGACGCAGGCTCTGACCCTGTCAGTCACCCTGTAAGCCTTGTGCTTCACAGGAAGACTGTCCCCAGTGTCCACATCATGGACGCACCAATGAGTGACACTGGGAACCAGGGAGAACAGGTCAGGGAACTGTCCCAACAGTTGGCGACAGTCACCCTGCTGCTCAGGTGTCAGGGAGGTAGAGAGGTTTACTCCCTCCACTGATCCATCTTGCTCTCGGGCTGACAGGAGGTCAGGAAGAGGCTCGGTCTCCTCCTCCATTCCATCATCTGTAGCTAAGAGCATGCCCACTTGGGACCTCTCCAAGTGGGGCTTCAGGCGGTTCACATGCAGGACCCGCAAGGGGTTCCTGGGAGACTGCAAGTCCACCAAATAGGTAACTGGACTCTTGCGCTCCACCACCGTAAAAGGGCCGGTCCACCTGTCCTGGAGCGCACAAGGCTCCACAGGGGCCATGACCCACACTTTCTGACCAGGCTGAAGCTCTACCAGAGTGGCATTCTGGTCGTACCACCGCTTCATCTCCTCCTGGCTGGCTTCCAGATTTGCCTCAGCAAGCTCTCTGAAATGCCTAGTCTGGTTCCTGAAGGCCAGCATGTAACTGTATACATCCTGGGGAGGTTTCCTGGGAGATTGCTCCCAGCCTTCCTTGACCAAACTCAGAGGTCCTCGCACCGGGTGTCCATAGAGGAGCTCAAAGGGACTGAACCCTAGAGACTTCTGTGGCACCTCCCGGTATGCAAACAACAGGCATGGTAAGAGGACGTCCCATTTACGCCTCATGGGTTCTTCCAGACCCATAATCATGCCCTTGAGGGTCCGGTTGAATCTCTCAACCAGACCATTTCCTTGAGGGTGGTAAGGAGTGGTGAACTTGTAAGTTACACCGCACTCCTGCCACAGGGACTTCATGTACTTGGACACGAAGTTGGTACCTCTGTCAGACACCACCTCTTGAGGGAATCCCACACGTGAGAAAATTCCCATCAGTGCCCGTCCCACCACAGGGGCCGTCACTGTCCTCAGAGGGATGGCTTCAGGGTACCGGGTGGCATGGTCCACCAAGACCAGGATAAACCTGTTGCCCATGGCTGTCTTGGGGTCCAGTGGCCCCACAATGTCAATACCCACCCGTTCAAAGGGGGTGCTGACCACAGGGAATAGCTGGAGAGGAGCCTTGTGCTTCCTCCCACTCTTTCCACTTGCCTGGCAAGTCTGGCATGTCCTGCAGTGAGTGGCGGCACTCCTGCGCATCTGGGGCCAATAGAAATGGGTAACAAGCCTGTCAAAGGTCTTGTCCTGCCCCAGATGTCCCGCTAACGGTACATCATGAGCCAACCCCAGTAGGAAGGCTCTGAAGCGCTGGGGTACCACCAGCACACGGGCTGACCCAGGCTCAGCAACCTTAGGCTCTGAATACAGGAGACCATTCTCCCAGTAAACCCAATGTGATCCAGACTGATCACCTGCTGCCTGGTCTGTGGCCTGTTGCCTCAGACCCACGAGAGAAGGGCATGTGTTCTGCTCCTTGCAGAACTCTTCCCTGGAGGGTCCTCCTTCTTGCTGCCAATGGGTCAGCTCAGGTAGGTCCCCCAGTTCAGCTACCTGTTCCCTTGTAGGCTCCAGGGAATCCCCCTCAGGGTCTGCCTCCTCCTGGACCGTGGGAACTTCGGGGGCCGGTTTCCCGTGCCCCCTGCCTCCTCTCTCTCCGGCAGGCACCTGGGCCTCCCTCTCAGGCTCCAGGTCCTCTTGAACACCTTTAGCTGCCATTGACCGGGTGGTCACACATGCCCAATCAGGCAAGCCCAACATTTCTAAATGCGCACTCCGCTCCACCTTAGCCCAAGGTGAGCTCTCCAAATCGTTCCCTAACAAACAGTCAACAGGCATGGCTGGCCTCACAGCTACTTGAAGAGTACCCGAGACCCCCCACTCAAAGGGAACCTGAGCCACCTTGCAGTGACTCTCTGTGTTGTCAGCGGCAACAACCGGATAGAATGCATCAGGGATAACCTGCTCTTTAGACACCAGGTGACACTTGACAGCTGTCACACTGGCTCCTGTGTCTCTCAGAGCCTCCACCCTATGGCCATTGATGGTCACCCACTGCCTGTATTTCTTAGTGTTCTCAGGCAGCGGGGTCCTAGGGACCATCTCAGAGTCTCCTAATGAGACAAGGGAAAACACTGTGGGATCCCCCCACCTTGGGCACCCAACTCCTCCCCCAGGGCTACACTAGCCAACTGCCGGGGGACTGCACTGGTGGGTGCTGGTTTTCCATGCAAAGGGCAACGAGGATCGTTTGCCTTGTGGCCAGGGGCGCCACACTTGTAACATACCAGTGGTCCCTGGTGAACAGGGGGCCTGTCAGGGCCACTGGCTTCTTCTCAGGGGGAGGCTGGGAACCTTTCCCTTGGTTCCCTTGGGGTCTACTTTGGGGCCCTTTATGGAACTCCTTCTGTTTACCCTTGTCCCCCCACTCTTCTGCTGGGGACCCTGCCCACCCTTGGCGGAGTCTCCCACGTGACCCTTGTGGACCCGGGTACTCACCCAGCGGTCCGCCTCCTCAGCAAGCTGCCTAGGGTTAGTCAGCTTACTATCAATCAGGTGCTGGCGTAGCTCAGGAAAACAATTACCGGACAAGTGCTCCCATGACAATCAAATCAAAGAGCGCCTGAAAATCAGTCGCTTTGCTACCCTTTACCCAACCATCCAAGGCTCTGCAAAAGAAGGTCACATATTCAACCCAGGTACTGCTTTCAATCTTACTACAGTTCCTGAACCTTTGCCTATAAAGCTCAGGGGTCAAACCATACCTAGTCATTAAGGCATCCTTCATGTGGCTGTACGAATTATAGACTTCAGAGGGCAAATCCAACAAGGTATCCCGCCCTTCACTGAGGAACCGTCCCCACAACCCCGCTCCCCAATCCTTCTCAGGGACCCGGTGGGAAGACATGGCTACCTCATAGGCTTTGAACCACTGCCCTATGTCATCATTTTTAAAAAATTCCTTAACCACATCTTTTGGAATATACACCCTAGCTTCAACAGGCACAGGCGGTACACTGCCACCAGAGGGAGTAATCTCTAAGCTCTTGGCCTTCAATTCCAACTCCCTCAAAACTTTCTCATGTTCAAACTGCATTTTCTTTTCCTCTAGGGCTAATTTCCTAGTTTGCATTTCGAATTCTAGCTGCCCATTCAGCTTGAGCTTGGTCAGCTCCATTTCGTGCATCCTACTCTCTTTCCTGTCCTCCAACTCCTCTGGAGACAGTCCTCTGGCAGAAACACTGCTACCTACTGGGGAAGGTGGTCTTTTATCCCCTAGACCCAATAGCCCCTCCAGCTGCCCTTCTGCATTCTCAGCCCCCTCCACAGGGGCACTCCTTGATTCGACCCAGGCCCTCAGCGCCTTTTGAATGTCCTCCTTCCTGGAGAGTCCGGTCATGGACACTTTAAACTTTTTGCAGAATTGCCTGAGCTGCTTAAGGGTGTAGCATTCTAGCCTCTCTTCTTCCCAATCACACTCAACAGAGGCTACTGATGCTGGTTTCTCCATAGTGACTGAACTTGGCATTTGCAAAAATAGGAAATCCCAGAAAAAATGCTATAAAGGTATGTGGTTGCGTTTTGGTCTGCACTCACTAAGTAGTGTTCACCAATCACTGTACATGAGTCACAAATGCAAGTCCAGAATCCCCACCGCTGACCACCAATGTTAGATTTGGGGGTCTCTAGTTGGCAGAGGTAGGTACCTTTGTCCAAATAGGGACCCTTGCGTCTAGTCAGGGAAAGTAGGTACACTCCCGAAATAACCCCTGTTCACCCTCTTGGTAGCTTGGCACGAGCAGACAGGCTTAGTTCAGAGGCAGTGTGTAAAGCATTTGTGAACACATACAGTAATCAAGTGACAACACTACAAATGGACACCACACAGGTTATATATTTATAAAAATAGGTATACTTTATATAGATTTATCACAAGACCATAAACGACAAAAATAATCCACAATACTGTTAAGAATACTTAGTTCTGATCAAAAAGGCTTAATTCAAGGTTCTGTGCGAGTCGGTAGCCTCCTCCGGCTACGGCGATGTCGAGAACAAACAGAGTCTAACAAATCCAGCTGACCGCGTCGAGACGGGCCAACACAGCGTAGACAGACTCGGTCACAGTACCTTTTACTTGAAGCGGCAGGCACGGGCGTGCGAGCCGGATGGCTGTTCGTCGCGGTCGCGATGCATAAATGGAAGCGTTGCAGGACGCGTTGTCCCTCGATGCGGTGCAGGCAGCGGCTCGTTGACGTCGTCGAGACGGAGTCGGTGAGACCAGGGCCGTGCGTTGCAGGGCGAGACGGTGCTTCGATGCAGTGCTGGCAGGTTGCGGTGCGGCGACGGAGCCGGATTCAGGAGCTGGCGTTGATCAGTCCGGACAGTGGTGCGAGTCGGGCGGTGCGTCGCAAAGCGTGCGAGCGGTGCCCAACTCCGGTGCGGTCACAGGACTCGAACTCAGCAGCAGTGACCGTGTCTGTCAGACCAGTTCGATTCGGCGTAGCGAAGCGTTGCAGGACGCGTTGTCCCTCGATGCGGTGCAGGCAGCGGCTCGTTGACGGAGTCGGTGAGACCAGGGCCGTGCGTTGCAGGGCGAGACGGTGCTTCGATGCGGTGCTTACAGGACACCGAGTCGGTCGTGAGAGTCGGTCACAGCTCCCTACCTCTGCAGCCACTGAAACAGAGTTTCCAGCAGCAGTTCACAAAGGGGTGAAGTCCAATGGTCCTGGGACTTCGGTCAGGGGGCAAGCTCTCTTCCAAGCCCTTGGAGATCCTTCACAAGTTGATGAAAGTCACAGCAAAGCAAAAGTTCCTTTCTCCTTTCTTTGGCAGTCAGGCAAACCACTGCAGGCCAATCCCCCAAGCAGCACTTCAGCTTAGGGATAGTCTCTCCTCAGTTTCTTCTTGGTTCCGCTCCTCAGCAAAGGTTTCTTCTTGTTCCCAAAAGTGATCTAATTTTCCTGGGGTCTGGGTGCCCCTCTTATACCCTGATTCTCTTTGTTCTCTGGAGGCAGAGAGGCCTCTGCCTAGTCCAAAACCAGTTCTGGTCAGTCCTGGAGCACTTTGTTTTTCTGACTCCTTCTTTCCTTTCAGAATGTGGGGCAGAGTGCTCAGCCGCCCGGCAGGAGGTGGAGCCAGCATTGTGGAAGGCAGGCACAGCCCTATTCAGACCCAGGTGCAACTCCTCCCTCCACTCTGGATGCAGATCTTTCTATTCAGCCCTGCGCTGACTCACCCTGTCTCCTGTGGCCACCCCCAGCCCCTGTCACTCAATCTCCAGACAAGGAATACACAACCTAGCAGAGGCAGGCTTGGATAGTTAGGCAAGAAAATACCCACTTTCTAAAAGTGGTATTTTCAAACACAGAATGTTAAAACCAACTTCACTAAAAGATGTATTTTATCATCCTGAGTTCAGGCATACTAAATTCGTTTTTCTACCATGTTCCCGGGGTCAGTTCTGACTATAAGGTGTAATAGTCAGTCTGCCCATTCTGGCCTATGGGGAGCAGGTAGCCTTGCAATAGTGAAAAACGAAAATGGCTGTAATTCACTATTAGGACATGCCACACACACCAGGGCATGTCCTACCTTATACTTACAATGCACCCTGCCCTAGGGCCTACTTTAGGGGTGACCAACATGCAGTAAAGGGAAGGTTTAGGGACTGGTAAGTGGGTGTACTCACCAAGTCGACATGGCAGCCCTAGGCTGCACACAGGCTCTGCGATGGCAGGCCTGAGACACATTTTACAAGCCGCTTCTGTGGGTGGCACAACCAGTGCTGCAAGCCCACCAGCGGCATTGGATTTACAAGCCCGGGGCACACTGAGTGCACTGTACTAGGGACTGACAAGTAAACCAATCATCCAATCATGGAGTCACTAATACATATATCAATTAACGATAGGGAGCACTTGCACTTTGGCACTGATTAGCAGCGGCAAAGTGCCCATGAGCATCTAGTCCAGCAAAAACATATCGGCAACAGTGGAGGCATTACGAAAAAATGGAAGGGAGACCCACGCCAAGGATGCCAGGTCTAACAGTATGGTAATAATACTTTACGTTAAAAAAAAAACTAGAAATGCCCTGAAAAAAACAAAGGTTAAGGTAGCTTTATAGTTAGGTGTGATAAAAAGATCTGTTTTTGTTTTAAAAAAAACTTAGAAATTCACTGAAAAAACCAAAGGTTAAAGTAACGTTTTAGTAAGGTAAATATGTCAGTGACAACATTAACGTTTGAAACTAGAAACAGCACAGAAATTCACCAGTTATAGTTAGCAGCGGCAACTATAACTTGCGCCCTCGCCATTCACTACTAATGACTTCGCATATTAGATCACTCATAACATGTTCTATGGCATCACTGTTAACATCTCAAATGACATCATCAATATATATATATATTTCACCTTACTAAAGGAGAACAATCAGGAACAATGCTTTTAAAAATCGCGAACATTCACGGAACCCACTGAGGGTAAGACTGAGATGTTTCCAGAGACTACAGGTCCCAGCATGCATAATACATCAAGATGCAATTAGCGAGGCCAAGGCAAGGCCGTTTAGCAATTAACATACGGGTAATATAAAGAGGGAGCGGCCCGTGTAATGTTTGATTAACAAGCAGCCCATGATGAAGAGGCAGTGGACCTTGAAACGCGTTGGGCAAATGGACTAATTTTTTTAATAAATGTGCGAGTTGTACTACAAAAAAGAACCGGATGGTGGGCTCCTTGTCGAGTGCGTTCCTAAAAGCTTTTGGGCGATTTGGTATACAATATATATATATATATAGCATCGAGTGAAATAGAATCTGAAACAAGCAACCCAGGTTCAGAGCAAGGGGATTTGGGTCAGCTGACGCTTGCGGAAGAGTTGGAATACATAAGAATGGAACGAAAACAATCATTGAGACCACGCAATCCAAACGCCTCAATAAGCAAAGGAGGAATGCCAGAAGGTGCCAAAGAAGGAAATGCCTCCGGAATAAGAGGACGGAAGCAGCAGAATCAACGTTGGAAAAAAGTACAATAATTAATGACAATACAATCATCAACCTCACCAATACGCAGCTTGATCAGGCAGAAAAACAACTCCTCACATTAGGGCTCTCGTTCTGCTCCGAGAATAATTTTGGATACTGCAACACACGTATCGATGTTTACAAATTCATAAGGAAAATCAAATTAAGGAAGTATTTCACGATCAAAAACAATCTAGAGGAGACAAATAAAAAAGATGACCACTCTGATGCAATTCAGAATACGGCATTGCAGGCAAAAGACATGCCCCTGATGCAAACTTTACATCTGTTACGTGACATCTCGATTGCCAATGTTAACACACAAGAGGTTGCGAACATAGAGGGGATCGACATTGCTAAACCAGGGCGGAGCCCCTTCAAACCGGTATCTACGTTTGTCCCCAATATGCCACGTGATGCTATTGACATTTATCATGACCGTATAATTGATGAAATTAAAAAATTACAACGAAAACTACAAAAACAACAGACTACCCCCAAATACAATGTGAAGCGATATTTTAACCTTATGAATAAATTGAAGAACAATAACGCTATAGTCATTAATAAATCAGACAAAGGAGGGAATGTTGTTTTATGGGACAGACATGACTATGTCAGAGAAGCATATCGACATCTTGATGATGCTGCCTGTTACTGTGAAATCAACTTGGCGCAGGTGAAAAAAATACAGAAAAATTATAAAGATGATTTGAGCAAATGGAAAAAAGAGGGCCTAATCTCCAAAGATGAATTCTCCTTTTTAAATAATGAATATCCTGTGTTGCCTAATATGTATTTTATTCCAAAGGTACATAAAAGTGAGTTACCTGTCGCAGGCAGACCTATTGTTTCAGCCATCAAAAGTACCTTTGAGAATACATCCAAATATGTGGATTTTTATCTCCAAGATTTTGTGGTCCAGCTACCAGCATATATTAAGGACACTGCAGACTTCCTATTTCAATTGAGCAAACAAGTGTGGTCAGATGACTTTATTTTTCTTACTATGGACATCTCTGCCTTATATACCAGTATAGCCCACGTTGATGGGCTTAAGGCGGTTGAGTACTTTTTGGGCAAAAGACCTATTGAGATGTATTGCCATAATCGAATGCTTATACATATGATACATTGGTGTTTGTACAACAACGTATTTATGTTTGATAATACAGTATTCCAGCAGTTGCGGGGTGTTGCCATGGGGGCATGCTTCTCCCCCAGCTACGCATGCTTCCATGTGGGCTGGTGGGAGGAGTATGTCCTCAGGGTGCAGCACGCCCAGGAATGGTCTGAGCATATAGTAAAATGGTGGCGTTACATCGACGATATTTTTGTAATTTGGAGGGGGACCAAAGATCAGGCCCAAAAATTCGTTGATGGTATTAACATGAACACCCTAAATCAACATTTTACTGCCCATTTTGATGATGTCAGTGCCAATTTTTGGGATATCACAGTTCAAGCTAAACATGGCAAAGTGGAAACAAGCCTATATAGAAAGCCCACATCAGGGAACTCAGTGTTACATGCTGAGAGTTTCCACCCACAGCATACAATTGCCAGTATCCCCTATGGGGATTTTTGCGTATTCACAGGGCATGTAGTACAGTAGAAACCCGTGATTATCATCAGAATGAGACTAAGAAAAGGCTTGAGGCGAGAGGATATAATTCCAAAAAACTAGACATAGCTAGGAGAAAAGCTAACATCAAAGAGCATTCAGCACTTTTAAATCCTGACAGGAATGAAACTTGTGATGACACAGACAAAGACAACCGCATACCCAGTGATGTTAAGGAGTTACGGTTGGTGACCACCTACAGTAAACAAGCACAAGCTATCAAGGCCATTATTAAGAAACAGTGGCCGATAGTTATGACAGATGTAACACTAAAAAAGGTTCTTCCTAAAAGTCCCACCGTTACATTTCGCAAAGCTTATTCTATGCGGAATGATTTAGTTAAGAGCAGCCCCGAGACGATAAAAACTGAGAATTGGCTTTCTCCTAGAAAAGGGTTTTTCAGGTGCAGCTCGTGCAGAGCCTGCAAATTTGGCACTAATACCTCCACATACAAAACACCCTTTTCAGACAAATTGCACACAATAAGGGAACACTACACGTGTAGGACCGACCATGCAGTGTATGTGCTCAGGTGTAGCAGCGGGTTGTGCTATGTGGGAAGCACCAAGTTGCAAGTACACGTACACATCCTGCAGCACCTCCGTGCAATCGTGAACTCAGAACCAGTATACCCCGTTGCCAGACATTTCAAAGCTGTACATGACAATAATTTAAAATGTTTGCAATACTTTGTCATAGACGCAGTATCCCTTAATAAAAGGGGCGGCAACAGGGAAAAACAGTTGCGCCAGCTAGAGTCTAAATACATTGTGGAGCTGGATACCAAGTTTCCATCTGGGCTGAACAATGGGGAAGATTTACACAATTTCTTATAAGATAGGGGCTGCCTATATTATAAATTAAACCAATGGTAACATTTCAAGTTTTTTTATCATATCTAGATACTCCCTTTTTACTAATTAGGTACACTCCAACGTAGAACATCTGGTAGTTCTTGTTCCATTCTGTTGGCTGTGCAGTTATGATAAGAATCTGATATAGAAGGGTTATTGATTCAGGAATGTACATGAAGTTGATAAATGGTATTTGTACTCGATTAATATCTACATCTCCTGCATTTCAGTATTCTTAGATATAAACAGCTGCCATATGATCCCTTTGGTTTTAGATTTTTAATGCACTTTTGCACATTAAATGCTTTATTTGCACTGTTGCACTTTTTGCACGCTCCGGTACTGTTTAGGCATTGGCACTTTATATTAAGCCCTGTTTCTATCCTTTTTGCGAATTTGCACTTTTAAGAATGGCACTCATGAAATGAAGAAATGTAGTGTAAGAAGTTGGCATATTTATATGTTATGCTTTTAAAGGAAGTATAGACAGATAGCTGTAACGCACATGTTTTATGAATTATTTATATATGAATTGTAATTTGTTTTAATAATACAGGTATTTAATATTTTTAGCTATTTTAGCGAAGTATTAAGATATTTTCCTGTTTATTATTCATATCTGTATTAGTATAGGCACATAACATATTTTCTAAGATGAGCGTGATGAGTCTAGCATTCCCAGCACTATGCACTTTATTCGTTTTAAAATTGTTTGCCATTGATTTACATTCATGAAATTAGAGATATGCATCGCAGGGCCAAAAAATAGTGTTTATAGTATTTTTTCTAAACGAAACACAACAATGCAAAGTATGTTTTCTGTGTCTATATGTATGCCGGTCACGTTACTGGAAGTAGAATGTTACTTTAAAAGTTCCGCTTTCGAATACGTTTGTTATGTGATCAAGGACACTGCCGGTGTCCGAAACGCGTCAGAGGCATCACCCTTTTCACCTTGAAATAAATCACGAATATTGGCATCAGCGAATTACAGAGTCCGTGGTCCTGTTTGTGCGTGCATGCATGGGGATACTGCTAGCTTTATATATTATCTACTGGCGGTCGCCAGTAGATAGTTATAGTTACAACCTATTATCCATAGGAAATCCGCGACATTCTATTTGAAATAACTCTCTTGCCGGTTGACGTATCTTCGCAAAATTTTCAAACTTTGTGGCCCGCTCCGGTCCGCTCCTACCCTGAAAGTCTCGGGGGATTCGTCAAGCGGGGGCCGAGAAAAAGGGGGTCCCAAAACGCGTTTTCCCCATGCAATTTTCCATAGGAAACTTTAGACACGGCTACAGCCCGAACTGCTGAACGGAATTACACCAAATTTGGCAAAGAGGTAGTTCTTGGTTCAGAAAGAACCCTTTTTGTTAAATGGTGTAAATCCGTTCAGTAGTTGCTGAGAAAATCAAAAGTAAAAAGATAGTGATATCTATGGCCGAGTAGGGTCCGCGTACCCTCCCGATCACGAGCTGCATGTTAATTGGCTGTCAGCTGGCTGTCAACATTCCGATTCAGGAAATGTTGGCAGCCATTTTGTCCCTCGGTAGAACCGAGGGACAGAAACAAGTGCGCAAAGCGCACAAAGGGGGCAGGGTAGAAACACCCTGACCCCTAGGTTTGCTCAGGGGTCCCACAAGGAGCCCTGGGCAAAACATTTTTTTTTTTAAATCGGCAGGATGCGCTCAGGGTGCTCGAATCCTGCCGAAAAAAATCGAGCGCGGTCTCCGCGCTTCGATTGCATTTTGCCCCGGGTGGCCCAAGTCCCGGGGGCATGGTGGGGGGTTAATTTTATGTGTGGGGGCCTCAAGGGCCCCCAAGCCCCGGGGACCGCCACCCCCGGGGCTTTATATAAAAAATGGTGCGGGAGGGCTCTTCTGCCCTCCCGCAGCCCGGGGACCGCCACCCCCGGGGCTTCTTTTTAATGTTAAATAAGGTGTGGGGGGCTCCAGCCCCCACACGCCCGAGGACCACCACCTCCCGGGGCACTTACAAAATAAATGTGGGGGTCCATTACGGACCCCATAGCCCCGAGGACCACCACCTCCCCGGGGCTGTGCAATTTAAGGGAGGGGGCCGCGCGGCCCCCTCCTGGAGCCCTTGATGGCCCTGGGGACCGCCACCCCCAGGGCCGGCTCCTGCAGTGTCCCGGGTGCCTACCCCCAGGACACTGTAGTTTGCTATGGCAGGACGGGAGCCTCGCGGCCCCGTCCTGCCATTGCAAACTTGCTTTGGATATTGGAAGAGAGAGCAGGAAACCTGCTCTCTCTTCCAATATCCAAAGCCGACTGCTTTCCACATGGGGAGCAGCATGTTAGCTGCTCCCCATGTGTAAAGCAATGCCGGCTCCCAAGGGACGCGGGAGCCGGCGGGACTGTGGGGGATTGGGGACCCCCACAGTCCCCAACGGAGAGGGCCAGCCCGGGGGATGGGGTCCCGGGGCAAGTAGTGGCCCGGGAGGGGGGCCACGCGGCCCCCCTCCCCAAAAAATACAGGCCCAGGGAAGGGGGGCCACGCGGCCCCCTTCCCGTTTTTGTTTTTTTAATTTTAATTACAAAAAAGGTGTAAGGCCCTGGGGGATGGGGTCCCCAGGGCCCAAAAACATGAAAAAGGAAGGGGGCCACACAGCCCCCTTCAGGGACAAAAAAAAAAAAAAAAAACGGTCGGGCCACAGGCCCCGCCCCTTCCTTCACCACTCTGCAAACGCGCCCCTGGCGCGTTTGCAGAGGGGAAGCAATTCCCCTTGAATACTGGGGGTCCCTGGGGCCAACTAGCCCACCAGGAACCTCCAGTATGCGCCAGGGAGCTGCCTTGCAGAGAGGTGTACAGAGGCCACGCCCCTTTTACACCTCTCTGCAACGCAGCTCTGTGGCGCTTTTGGAGGTATATGGTGGGCTAGTTGGACTCCGGGGACCCTCAGGATTCAAGGGGACTTAATCCCCCAACTTAAAACGCGCCACGGGCGTGTTTGCACAGTGGTGAAGGGAGGGGCGGGGCTTCAGGTGACATGTGTGCAAACAGGCCCCGTGGCGCGTTTTAAGATGGGGAATTAAATCCCCTTCAATCCTGAGGGTCCCTGGGGCCAACTAGCCCACCAGGTACGTCCAGTGAGCGCCACGGAGCTGCGTTGCAGAGTGTTGTAAAAAGGGGTGTGGCCTCTCTACACGTCTCTGCAACGCAGCCCCTTGGGCGCATACTGGAGGTTCCTGGTGGGCTAGTTGGCCCGTAGGGACCCTCATGATTCAAGGGGACTTAATCCCCCTACTTAAAACGCGCCACGGGGCGCGTTTGCACAGATGTCACCTCATGCCCCGCCCCCTCCCTTCACCATTGTGCAAATATTCCTCTAAAATCAGCCGAAATACAAATTCTGATTTACTCACCTGTTATCAGGAGAGACCTCAGTGCTGCATCTTTCAGCCCAGTACTAATCCTGAAAAGTAATTTTAACCGTACTTACCAGTAACTTGAATTTTCTTCCATAGGCTAACATTGACTGGTTTCACTTGGAAATTCTTCTAAGTGTGGAGTTTTGGAACTTTAAAATATTCCTCTAAAATCAGCCGAAATACGAATTCCGATTTACTCACCTGTTATCAGGAGAGACCTCAGTGCTGCATCTTTCAGCCCAGTACTGATCCTCAAAAGTAATTTTAACCGTACTTACCAGTAACTTGAATTTCCTTCCATAGTATATAATTGCCTGCTTTTTGCTGAAAAAGTTTCTAAGTGTTGATTTTTGAAACATACAAATATTCCTCTAAAATCAGCCGAAATACGAATTCCGATTTACTCACCCGTTATAAGGAGAGACCTCAGTGCTGTATCTTTCAGCCCAGTACTGGTCCTGAAAAGTAATTTTAACCGTACTTACCAGTAACTTGAATTTCCTTCCATAGGCTAACATTGACTGGTTTCACTTGGAAATTCTTCTAAGTGTGGAGTTTTGGAACTTTAAAATATTCCTCTAAAATCAGCCGAAATACGAATTCCGATTTACTCACTTGTTATCAGGAGAGACCTCAGTGCTGCATCTTTCAGCCCAGTACTGATCCTCAAAAGTAATTTTAACCGTACTTACCAGTAACTTGAATTTCCTTCCATAGGATATCATTGCCTGCTTTTTGCTGAAAAAGTTTCTAAGTGTTGATTTTTGAAACATACAAATATTCCTCTAAAATCAGCCGAAATACGAATTTCGATTTACTCACCTGTTATCAGGAGAGACCTCAGTGCTGCATCTTTCAGCCCAGTACTGGTCCTGAAAAGTAATTTTAACCGTACTTACCAGTAACTTATATTTTCTTCCATAGGAATCCATTGTCTGGTTTTCAGCAGAAAAGTTTGTGTCGATTTTCACAAACTACAAATATTCCTTAAAAATCGCCTGTATGACTTAAACGCATTCTTTCAACTGTTTACAGGAGATGCACCAGTGCTGGATCCAGGATCCAACACTGAGTAAGAAAAAGTAACGATAACAGTTTTTACCTGCTAAGTGAATTTCCTTCCATAGGATAACATTGGTGATTCTATGAGAAAAAGTTTCTAAGTGTCAACTTTTAAAATACAATAATATTCCTTAAAAATCACGACTGTAACCAAAACGCTTTTACTCAACTGTTTACAGGAGATGTACCAGGACTGAATCTAGGATCCAGTCCTGTGGTTAGAAAAGTAATCCATAAAGTAACTAATTGCATTTAACTAGAAATTCACATTGAGCTGAATGTTGCATTGTGTTTGAAAATGTGGTGCCCATTGCAACAACTGTAACTACTGTACTTAAAAGTCTATTGCCTATGTGCAAAGTATTTAAACTAAAGTAATTCATTCTGAGAAAGTATTTTTTGTAATGTAATGTATAATGTAATTACAATGT
Source organism: Calotriton arnoldi (assembly GCA_963921515.1). NCBI lineage: Eukaryota > Metazoa > Chordata > Amphibia > Caudata > Salamandridae > Calotriton > Calotriton arnoldi. The sequence goes on along the minus strand of CAWUFW010018276.1, from coordinate 82,150 downwards.
AATTTAAAAAATAAAATATGTAAAAGAAATTGTTGCTAAAAATGTAGTAAATCAGTATGAAAAAAATTAATATAAAAATTAATACATTTAAAAAATGTCATTTAAAAAACCTTTGAAATTCACTGAAAAAACCGTAGGTTTCAGGCACGTTATAGTTACAAATTAGCATTTAAAAACCTTTGAAATTCACTGAAAAAACCATAGGTTTTAGGGACAGTTATAGTTAGTTGGACATTGCACTCGTACAAAACCCGTGAAATTCCCCGTTATAGTTAGTCCAGCTAACTATAACTCGCGCTCCGCAATGCACTGCTGATGACGTCACATATTACATCACTCATGACATGGTCAGTGACATCACTGATGACATCACTGATGACATCTCAAATGACATCACTGATGACATCATCCACGTGATAATCTGATGCACCTCCTCACACCCCAATATAACCTTTGATACACCCACTCTAAATTACAGACTGCCATTCGCAAAACCATAGACACTCCAACACCAATAACTACATACCCACTCACTGATTCTTAGGTCTACGCACACATCCACTCACTCACCCGTACAGTCACTCATACTTACGGTCACTCAGTACAGGACTATCATATGCACTCATACTCCTATATAGACACTCAAACACCGCCACTCATCCATAGAGGTACTCACACACCTAGTCAGTCATGCAAATAATTAAACACACTACCATTTACTCACCTATACAGTTATACACACACCAGCTCACTTACTCCTACAAATAGTAGCACATTCTTACGCTCTTATACAATCACTGATACAAGCACACACTCATCCATACAGCCACTATCACAATCACTCACTCTCAGCTTATAGCTATTTATATACTCCAACACACATATATACTGCCTTTCACATATGTAGTTACTCACACATGTACCACTGGGACATACATTCACTCACTAACACACTCTTACACACACTTACCCACCCATACAGTCTATCACAGATGCACTCTTGAAACCATCCACCCAGTGAATCACCCACTCACACATCTATGCACAGAGTTGCACACACCCCTCCCACACAAACACTCAGGCACCCATACAGATACTCAGACAAGCATTCAATAACTCATATAGACACTCATGTAGCTATTCACAAACACATGCAGCCACTTACACAGCAACAGACAGACGGATACAGACATTCACCCAGTTTAGTCACTAACCCATGCATTCAGTAAGATACGTTAAATCACTCACTTATAGAGTCAGTCACGCACCTACTAAATCATCCATACAGACACTTACACACCCACTCATTCTTCAATACGTCTTTTCCTATATATATTAAAAATATTTAAACTTTACAGAAACACACAGTCACTGGATGATGTCATCAGTGATGTCATTTGAGATGTCATGAGTGATGTCATCAGTGATGTCACTGACCATGTCATGAGTGATGTAATATGTGACGTCATCAGCAGTGCATTGCGGGCGCGAGTTATAGTTAGCTGGACTAACTATAACGGGGAATTTCACGGGTTTTGTACGAGTGCAATGTCCAACTAACTATAACTGTCCCTAAAACCTATGGTTTTTTCAGTGAATTTCAAAGGTTTTTTAAATGCTAATTTGTAACTATAACGTGCCTGAAACCTACGGTTTTTTCAGTGAATATATATATATATATATATATATATATATGGGAAAATGATATTCCGTGCCTCTCACCACCGTCATTGAAGGACACAGAAAGGCAGCACTTGAATCAGCGAGCTCACGACAGGTTTGTAGCTTGCAAAAAGTCTTTTTATTTTTTCATTTTTCTTTCCATTGTTTTCCTTAAAGTGCAATTAGTGCAACTGGAGACAAAAAACGACCTACGCGTTTCGACCTGGGGCCTTCGTCCGGGTCAAGGTGTATTCAGTGAAAAAGTGATTATAAAGAGGTTGGTAAACCCCTCCCTCTGTTACAAAAATTCCTGGTACTGATTGGCTATTAAAGGAATATTACATTTTTTAGGCTTTTTTTTCTTTTCTTTTTCACTTGCCAGCTTTATGCACTGATGTTTACACTAGTCACTGTGTACAAAAAAGTTTTGCTTACACACAAGGATTGAGTACGAGGAGGACTCACCTGGACCATCTTTCGAAAAGATACATAATTTATATATGGTAAAGTGCCCATTGAGTATTTCTCCTAAATAAGGTTGATTAAATTGAACCGATTTCAAACAGCATTATGCACAAATAACCGCTTCGAAATTTCACAAGATTCATAATATCATTAAGTCATCCTCATTGGTTACTGTGTAAAGCATTATTTGTAAAACGTTACATTTGTCCATATCTAGACTGCAAAATATTTTAAAGTGCGACGTGCTATAGATGTAAACATTTCCACGGTTGAGAAAGTGTCAAAGTGCATCTCAAGCTTGGTAAAGTACCCAAGTTATCATAAGACCGTGCAGCCCTTTCTTATTCCATTGACGCATTTTACAAGAAATACCAGTAAAGTGCGGAATGCAGTAAAGTGCAAAATGCAAAACATAACAATATAAATCCACTTTTAAAACAAAGGGGAATGTCTACATATTTCTTAAATCATGGTAAAATACCTAAATGATCAATATTCGCACAAACAGTTCATAGTATTATAATGTATAAAACATTAACTTTGTCTGTACACAGAATACGCAATTCGTTAGAGTGCAAAATGCAATCAATCTAAACATTCTTTCAGTTATTAAAGTGTCAGTGTGCATCTTGAACTTGGTAAAGTGCCTGTGTGACTGTACAGCCCTTTCTCATTCCGTTTTCCCACTACACATGAAAGAGTGCGGAATGCAGTAAAGTGTGAGATGCAATAAATAACAATATATACAAATTATAAAAGCAATGTCTATATATATATATATATATATATATATATATATATATATATATATATATATATATATATATATATATATATATATATATATATATATATCGAAAAGACGATCCTGGTGCAGTTATCCACACAAAGCAGGTACGGACTTCAGTATTGCTGGTGCCAATATAATCAAAGTTTATTTAATTAATTAGTGCTGTCCATCATATATATATATATGTGTGTGTGTGTGTACATATATATATATATGTATATATATGTGTGTGTGTATATTTATATATATATATATTTATATAGTGTCATGCTTCCTATATTTCTATCTCTATATCCGTCCTTCTGTCTGTCAGTCTGCCTGTATGTTTGTCAATCTATTTCATTCTAACCCTTATCATTCACGCTCCTTCATTAGAAATCATAAAATAGAGGTAGATGGGGAAAAGGCAGACAAGGTCTACCTTCCTGTCTGTCTGTATCTCCAGTTATATGTCTGTCTGTCTGTCTCTCCATTTGCCTATCTCTTTTATTCGGAATCTCGTCATTAGCTCCAGTTGTCTACAAGTCTGAATATAGGGATGAATGGGACCATGACATGGCAGTCTGTCTGTTTATTTATATATTCACCTGTAGACCAACCTCTCCGTCTGTCTCCCCATTTGTCCACCTCTTTGACCCTCATCATTGACCCGAAGTAGGAGAGAGGTATGAATGTGGCAAGGCAGGTAGGACGTTCCCATTCACAAACACCTGTTTGGACTCATTCATTCATTCGTCCTGCTTGCCACCAGTGTACAGTCCACACCCAGGCTTTCCAGGACCAGTCATGCATGCACACTCTACTAACTATATTTACACAGTAGGCCTGAGAGTCAATGATAAGGGGCAGGCACTTTAAAACTGCCTCCCTCTCAGCTGCTGCCAAAAAATTTACTTCACTAGCTTTGTTATCACCATCCACGATTCAGGAACAGTATGTTATGTTATGTGTATTTGTATAGCACACGACTCACCCAAGAGCGTATCCTGGCACAGACTTAGGCCTGGCACAAGGATTTATGGTACCATAGTAGATGAAACATCGGCCATCCTCCCATGGTGAGGAAATATTTACTGACTGTTAGGGCAATCTAGTGCGATTCTCTGGTGGCACCCTGGACAGTCAGCTGCTGTTGCCTTGCCCTAGAACCCCTAGAACCAGCCTTGTGCCCTTTAGCTGTTGCCTTATCTCCTGTTCCCCGGTTCCCACATCAGCACCATAGTCTATCTAGGTCAGGATTGGCAGTAAGAGGGTGGCTGATGCTCCCAGAGTGCCAATAGCCTCTCCAAATGTGTCTAAACCCACGGTGCTTCCTTCAAGAGGTGCTCCACACATTGAAGTGACCCGCCCGTTGGTAGCGACCAGTGAGTAGAAAGGAGTACCCCTGTCGCTTCACAAATGAGAGGGAGAGCAGAGTCTGTTGGATTGCTCTTACGGTGCTATTCTCACAGTGGGTAAGCAGTTACCCATAAATTAATGGGGAGTGTTGCTGGGTCCTTCCTCTTGTCTTACTCCAGCTCATTAAAACCACAACGTGCCAAAGCCTAGCAGTGGCTAAAGAAAACCTAGATGTACGTCAAGCTAAGATTAAGAGGAGGTGGATTTGGGCAAGACTATTCACCACATTGCCCCTTCTTCACTTCATACCTTTGCTTTCCCATTCTTCACTGTTGCTCCACATTGTTGACTGGCACACCAGTTTTGCCAGCTCCAAGATGGCAGAGTCATCCTATACAAGACATTGGACATGGTTTTTAGGCCTCGAGGCCATGTGGTTTGGGAGCTGATGAGCTTGAGAGCAGGGACGAGAATGTCCAAGGCGCATACCCAGCCCACACTCCAACTCATGCAAGACCACTTGCAAATACTGCTGGGAAAACTTGGGCAAGCTGGACACAGTCATTTTGTGTTACAAACCTTGCATTTGCGGCTTGCAAAATTGCTTTACTGACCCATTCCGAACTGCACTCCCGAAGGAGCATGAAATGGCTGTCCCCTCCTAAGTGCGAATCGGAATAGTGCGTATCAGTTGCGGAAACAAAATATTGAAAAGTTACCAACTTCTCAAAGGAGGTGGTAACAGTTCACAAAGAAGCTGTTCCCATTGAACCGCTTCCCTTTTGGGAATTGTGTCGAGGGACCACTGGAGGATGTAGGCAGTGGCCCAGAGTGGCATTAGTTCCTTTAATGACCATATCATGCTTTAAATAAAAGGTTCCCATTTAAGAATATAAACACAGGGATGGTGGTCTGCAGCTTCTCAGGGGCAGCAAACAGCGACCTGACTGTTTCATATTCATTAGGCAGGTGATTCTGAACCACCCTGCAACTGAACGTTTTGAGATGTGACCTATGTCTACCTAGGCCATGCTGCATACTCAAACATTAGTAAAAATACAATGTGAAATTTGTGACCACTTTTTGTGACCAGTCATTTTGTTTATTTGGCATCTGTTTTTCCAAAATGGGAAAATAGCAGAATGTGCTTTTCTTATCAGTTAACATGCCAGGAGGACCATGGACAATAAAATAGAGCCAAAGTCCACTCTGAGAGCAGACTACACTAAAGAGTGGATTCCATGCCCAGAAATGGTGACCCTCTTGTGTTGTGACTCCCCAGATTGCTATCCATTGTTAATCTAAGTACCCAGCAACTCATCTTAAGAGGTGATTTCCGCTCTTAGCCAATCAGAAGAGGTCTCTGAGACAGGCCCTTCCGAAGGGCTACTTGGAAGAAAGTTACAATAGTCTTGTCACAGCCTGACATGACTGGCATGCCAGATATGTTGCAGCAATTTAAGGGTCTCTGATGGACTGTACCATCTGATGCCATTGTTTTATGTGTGCGGTAGCTGGAACTGGATTCCAAAATGGCAGATTTGCCAGAGTATTGCTTTCACAAGCAAAAAATGTCACCTAGCTCTACCTGCAGTTGACAAGTTCAACTTCCAGTTCAATGTCTTTGGGCTGCTGGTGTCGTTGATAGAGATCAAGATTCTCAGCACAATTCTGAAATGTATTTATGATTGCATTAAGGGCACATGCTGACCCTGGAGACTAGGTCCATGTTTGTACTTGCAGCTGGAGGCACCGTGAGCTTGCAAGCCATCCAGGGGATGCCACATTTAGTGTGCCCAGGAGTAGGCATGGACATTGTTAACACCGAGTGATGGGTGGTCAGCAGAATACACGTGCCCGATCTGGTGTATCTCACAGTGTCTGCAGAAGTATGCTTGGTTGTGTGCCTGCACGGAATGCTTAATATGAGCGTAAAGTGTACCAAGAAGAGTTGGGAAGCTATCATACAAGACACAATATATAAATATTCGATTTTTTTTGTTATGTCCACTCTTACCCCAAGCAGTTTCCTAGCACTTGATAGCAGGCTCCATAGAACAGCCATCGTCGGCCCCAGTCGGGGTTGGCAATCCATTCCCACTCTGGGGCACCATACTATAAAGGGACTTTCTGCAAGATGAGTGTGGAACTTGGGGACTCAAGGGCATGTCGGGAATGTCGGGCATATCGGCCCAGAGCCTCTGGGTGGCCAGATTACTGTAGGTGCTCTGGATTCCTAGATTCTCCTGGCAATTCTTGAAAGGGTTGAGAACAAGAAGAACAGCCTCCTGTGAGGTAGCCACTGGATGATACCATAGGGCCACCATCTCAGATGGGCATCAGTTAGGGGCAGCAGCTGCTTTCCCTTGCCTGTCAATTGATATACGGGATCTGCCCTTGATACCCCTCGTCTCAGGGGTCATGATAGTTGTGGCAGAAATAAAAAGTAAACAGGGCTTGTGAAGCCTGGTTTACTATCTGCAGTTTGCACTAACTGCCCTTCCACCAGCCTCTTAAAAGCAAATTGGTGTCTGTTGTGGGACTAAGGGGCGACAAGGGGTCAACCCTGGGATGTCATTAGGACGTCAGAGTGTTTGATGTCACTTCCGCTACTACTGGCATTTTGTTGAATCGGCATCTATGGCCACACACGTTGCGCACAGGTGCCTGCTCATCCCTTCCAAACAGCCAGGGATGAAACTAAAAATTCACACACAGGACTCTCACCCCTGCTTGATTACTGGCCATGATTGTGAGAGGACAGCCATCCCCTCACACCTGTGAAAAGAGCCCAACATGTCTCAGCCTTGGGAATGGGAGAACATACATCCTTTGCAGGGTGAAGGTACCACAGTTCAAAAGAAGGTTCTGTGATCATTGGACCTGAGGGTAAATGTATGAGAATTAATGAGAATCACCTATGAATATCTTCTTATCACAAGTGACTTTATCAGGGTGCAGCACAGTGCCCAGCGTGGCAACCTAATAAAGACCAACTGGTAAGCATGCACCCTGAGACATCAATCTTACTAGCTGGTCTATGATGCAGAGTGTTATAGTTCAGTCTGTCCTTGCAACACATGTTCACTTTCAACAAATAACAATTAATGTTTACAATATTTGAACTGACTGTAGCCTCCTCATAATATTAACAAAAATCACAAGTGAATAAGAGATAGAACTCTTAATAAACTAGACATGGTATAACACACACCAGCAAATACCACAATCTTAAGATGTTTATGAATTATAGCATTTCTGTTGGTTGATGACCTTCACCAACCACTGATATGATCACCATGTACATCACAAATAATCTTTCAACCTGGTTGACAACCAGCGACATTGCTCCTCATGTCGCACTCCAATGCCAACTGAATCTTCAAGAGATATTCTTTGCTGTACATCAAAACTTACCTTACTTTCACCAACTTCTCAGCGTGCCACCACAGTCCACCATCTACCCTCATAGAATCGCTATGCATCCCCTGAATACACATGCAACATAAGACTACTGCCTTGACTTTAACCCAATCACTAACTCCCTGAACAGTCTTTATCTTTAACCTGCCAACAGAAACCAGCATGTAACTTAGCTTCTTTCCACATGTCGCACACTGAACAATCATCCTCACGCAATGATCACATCCACCCTGGACTCAATTCCAAAGTTGATTTCCTGTCTTCAATCACTTTCAAATTGGGTATTCCCAGTAGCCAAATGCAGTGTACATCTGGACGCCCATATCACCTCCACAACGTCTTGTGCTACATCCTTCCTACTCCTACGGGCGCACTCTACCAGGGCCCTATTTAACCCCTCCACCAAGCCATGATGTCATGGCCTACTCAGTGGTATTCTCAAATATGTCACTCCACATTTATTGAAGAAATCTATCAGCTTTAGAAATAATTTGTACTCCATTATCAGTAAGAATGGAATCTAGAATTGCCTTTGAATAAACACAGTCTTTCAAAATTTAATGATATTATTCGGTAGTAGGTTGACTCAATAATGTAAATTTTACCCATGGGACAAATTATCAACTGCCGCTAACATGTACCTTAATCCCTGGTATAGAATATAAAGTGGTTCATAAAATCTATATCGACTAAAGGGCATTAACAAGAAGTGATGTTTATCGCTAGGCTTACATTGTTGCACTCGTTGATTGTCGTATGGTGTCCACTTTCTTAGTAGGACCTGTTCGATTGTTTAGACAACATAAACATTGGGATGGTGGTAGACTGATTCCATACACCCCCTCAGGATATGTTGGCCCGTTTGTCCTGCTAGCTCACAGTGCCACCATGAGTACCCCTAAACCTGGTAAGGTAACAAATAGATTAGGCAACCTCAGAACATGACAACCCTGACTCCCCAAGGAATCATGGTAACAGATCTAGAACCTTTTCACTCAGTCACTCGTGCATACTCAGGAAGAGACACAAGAAATACACAAGGGGGGGTTTCAATATTTATTGAACCATTGTGATTCTTGTATAGAATATATGCACTGCGATGATTAATAGACAGAAGCAAATGAAAGTGATTAGCAATATGAGGACAGTGAAAAGAATAAACAAATCCGCTACATATATATATATATATATATATATATATATATATATATATATATATATATATATATATATGTATTTGCAGAGTGCAGGTGTTCTGCCAAGAATCCCCTACTGGATGATCTAACTCCCCATTACCTGAAGGTAAGTGTTTGCAGGTCCCCGTCTTCGTCACAAGTTGGACATCCATCCTCGCAGAGGGTAAACAGGAATCAGCTGGGCTGAGACTCGGACAATAGCGACCTCACAATAACAGCAGAGTGCTCCTCTGATTTGAACACGGAAATGTGTGTGTATTTATAATGACAGTATCCATGCTTCTGTGTCGAGGCTTCAGCCAGCAAGACATTATTTATTTTCTTGTGATAGCTATGTTGCCTCATGGACGAATAACCAACAACAAAATTTGTACAATGTGTGTTCAGGCCTTGTACTTCATGTTGTGATAGTGTACTTACCAAGTGGATTTGTAAGCAATGTGAGTCAGAGAAATTAATCCTGCACTGTCACGCAAGCAAATGTGTGTCAAAAGTCATCCTGTAAAAAAGAAGGCAACCTAAGAAAAGGGTGCATGTAAAATGGCAGTGTTTCTTCCTGGGCCTAACCTAGCCACGTGACATGATCTTCCTTTCAACATCACTATCCAAACCAGGCCAACAAAACTCCTGGTAGACCTGCCTCTAGATAAGAGTGGCACCTACATGTCTTTCATGTGCAACATCTATATAATTTTTCCCAAACCATCAGGGGACTTAATTTACAATCCTTGAAGAGTTAACCAATTTCTTCCGACAACTTGTCAGAAACCCTACAAAAGTGCTGTAACTCTTGCCTTAAATATTTTCTCTACACCAGCCCTTAATTAAGAATCTTAAAACACCCTGCATATATTATCCGACTCAATCTTTTTTTCCACACAGACTTATCTTTGTATGCTACACTATAAACCCCAACTTCTGCAATAATACATTCTTCAATCTCTTCTGACACCTCTTCTGACATTTCCACTGGCAATCAGGACAATCAGCTCACATATTCCAAGGGTCAGTGAAGTGCTCTACTATAGAATTATACTCCAATCGTTTTGCTACTCTACTCTACTCTACTCCACTCTACTCTACTCTACTCTACTCCACTCTACTCTACTCTACTCTACTCTACTCTACTCTACTCCACTCTACTCTACTCTACTCTACTAGCTTAGTCTGGCCTGGCCAATTGTGCAGTAGATTTTTTATTTTCAAACATGAAAGTATATCAACTAATGGTGGGTGGTTTGTCTTTAATGTAAAGTCTTCCCCAAAGGTACGCTCTGAATTTCTCTACTCCCCATACACAAGTAAGCATTTCCTTTTCTTCCACAGAGTATCTTCCTGCTACCGATCTCAGAGTTCTTGCCTGTGAATTCACTGTCTCTTCACATCTATTCTCACACTGATTCAGCGTGGCCCTCAAACCACACTCACAGCCATCCACAGTAACAAATCCCATTGTCCTACAAACGGCTGCAATGCAGATGCCTCATATATTGTTTTCTTCACAGCGTCAAACACTGGGCTCTCAACACTCCAGCCAAATGCCATATTATGTCTAAGCAGCCTTCTTATTCACCCTCCTAAACTTCTACATTTGGAAAATCGTTCATAACTTTAGAATAAAACTCACACAAGACAACAAAAAATAGTTGTTCTTTGTCAATGGGTGCTGGAGCATTGGCAATACTATCAACAAACTTGGTTTTGGTTTCACATCATCACAGGTTAGTACATGACCCAAATATTCCACCTCACAGGTTTTGAGTAAACATTTTTCTTTTCTCAACATTACTCCATTACTTTGCAGAACGCACATCATCATCACCATGTTGGTGGAAATCATTACCATAAATCAATATGTTGTCTAGGACGGCCACAGCAGTAGCACCCTCTATAAGCATTTATGAAATAAGCTTCTGGAAAACCAATGAGGCTGTAGCAAGCCAAATGGCATCTCACAAAATTAAAAAGTGATAAAACCATGAGATGTCTTGAAGCAGAGTCCAGCACCACCTGGTGATAAGTAATTTTGTGATCTAGCCTAGAATATCATTTGGCCCTCTCCACTTTAGCTATGACACTCTCTGTTCTGGGTAATGGAACATTCTCAACCCATATAGCATCACTGAGTGTCAACAGACACCCGCACCTCTCTAGACTTCTTATGAACTAAGACAATCAGACATAACCAAAGCATGGCATCAACTGGCTCAATAATTTCCTGATTTAATAGGCCATGTATGTGCTTTTCCAAATCCTTTTTACACAAAAGTAACATTTGGGATTTTGCTTGACAGGACTGAGACTTCTTCAACGTAATCGTGCGCATGTAATTTTTGATCATGCTAAACGTATCACTAAGAACATCTGGGAACCTTCTCGCCAGTTCACCCACTGCATCTTCGTTCATCAATGAAACTTGGATCTTCTCAGCAAGCTTAAGCACCATTTCATATTCATCCTGGTGCCACCACCCAACAGGTTGAGTCCCTTTTTAACCACATATACCTTCCTATTACTTTGACAACCTTTGAATGTGTTTTGGGTACATAAATAACTAAAACAATTGTTCTTGCTTCATTTGAACACCACTGTAGTGATAGCAGAAGGAAGTAAGACCATATGGTGCCAGTTTCATTCATATTTAGCATTTGGGATGATGGTAACCCTTGCTCTCAAATCAGCAAACAATTAAATGTATTTGTCATCAATTCCCACTTTGATTCTGGGATCATACATTTTACTCTATCTTCCTCTGATTCATTTTTCACTTCAATAAGTAACACTAGCTCCTTAATTCTGTTGCACCTGCCTCGTCATCCTCAACTTCTTCACATATTATACTTTTTACTTGTATTTTCCTGCTACAATTCCCTATATAATCACATTTTCTGCACATTTAACCAATTGCTGGACAACTTTTAGCATTTGCCAGATGTTTAGTTAAACAACATCTGTAAGAAGAAGTCCTTGTAAAATTCTCTTTAACAACCTGCTTTGTCTTAACAACTTGACTGCCTACACGCCTATTTGTTCCACTGTAGGTTTCTCTACTACTTAAGACTTTGAGCACCCCTAGTGACGTCTCAATTCTCCGTGCAATGTCTAAAAGCCCTATTTAAGGATGGATTCCTACAACCCAACAGTCTTTCTTGATCAGTTTTGGAAATGCATCTTGCAAGCAGTTGATCTCTTATTAGCTGCGACGCAAGCCCATCAAATTCACTACTCGCTCCTAACACCATTGGAGTCATTGTGAAGGCATTGACTGTCTCGTTTGAGCCTTGCAGCCCTGAAAAACAGTTAGGACGTTGCACTACTACATTTTTTTGAGCTTCAAAATATTTTTATGTTTGACTTCAGTTTGGTATTCATCCAAGTCTGTACGTTGTTGCGCTACGTACACAGGTAGATATTCAAAAACATTTTGACCCTCATTGCCTAATTAACAAAGTGATTTTTTTCCAATCAGGTCTATATTTATGCCGCCACATAGCACCAAATTATAGAATAAAATTCAATTATCCTATTTGATTTTAGGATTGTCATCTAGATCCTAGAACTTGAATGCAGCATGTGTGACTGTGGCTGCACACTGATAGCAGTTCCACAGAATGTTCTCCTGTTGCTTGAATATGGTGAATGCCACTCTGGCCACAATGCTAGAACAGTTGCATGTGCAGACAGGGAGCGGATGTTGGAAGATGTGCAGCAGAGAGAATTTAATAGTGAGTTGTTACCTTAGCTGGAGATATATATATATATATATATATATCTCCCTAATGTGCAGTTTTGCTCCACTTAGGCCTACATGGTCCAGCAAGGTATCAAACTTGGGTAAAACATGCATGCTGAGTACTGGGCAAGTTAATTACTCTGCTCCCCAGCAGAGGGAACAAAGGCCTCCCCACACAAAGGGTGCAGTTATCAGAGACTGACCAATCCTGGGAGAGGAAAGGGTGCTTGGGAAATCTGCATCTGATAATTAGCTTCTCACACTGCACCTCTTCTGGGACACCCCAGGCTCACTTGAACAGAAGGGGAGGGACAGACATTCTGGGGCTAACACAGTAGGGGCTTGCCTCTGATATTTTGGTGGGAAGGGATCAGGCAGGGATCTCAGCTACGGTTGTTGGAGATGAGCCCTCAGGCGAGCTCTTTCAGAGAAAACGTGAGCTTTCCCTGTTGGATTGTCCCACAATGCTGTGCAGGAGGGTGGGGACAGGGCAGGAGGGATGATGTGGCATCCTAGGATTGGCCAGGGGAACCTGGCATCTATAACATTCAACCCCCAATTAAAAACCCCTGCACAAGGGACAGGCAGTTATGAAGACCCTTGACCTAGGAGGCAACAACAGGAAAGGATGCCCAGCTAGAAAGAAAAGGCACCGGATGTCCTGCAAAGATGGACTTTTGACTTTGTCTCCAGCAGACCCTATTGTCCAATCCCCCCCCCCCCCCCACACACACACACAGGTGCTCTGCAAGACAACCAGGAGACTCTGGGGCAAGGGGAGTGTGGGCAGCAGGGAGTTCTGCAGGCTGATTGTGAAGGGGCTGTGCAAGATGCCCCCTCCAGCAGCAGAGGAGCACCAGGAGCCAGGTAGAGGAGAAGGTTGGTTCAGGAAGCCAGAAAAACCAGCTCCCTATTAATGCACCCTTTTAAAGACCAGGAGGCCTGCAGAAAATACTATTGGTGACTCGATCTGGCCACCAGACGCAAAATGAGCCCAAAATGAAGACAATGGAACCAGAGATATGCTGCTCCAAAGATCTGCCGTGCTAAAAAGAAAAAGAAAGAAAGAAAACCGAGCTTGCGGCTCTCTGCCATATTTCCAAGGATTACCATTACGATGGGCCAGGCTCAGGGTGTGGCACAGTGTGGATTTCATTTTATCTCGTTTTGGAAAAAGGCGGTGCGTGCCCCCCCCCCTGTACTCAGTTATGCCTCCAAGCGCATTCATCTTGTGGAGGGCCGCTCGTGCAGACATTCTTTCCTTCCTTGGTAACCCTATTGCCGTGGCATGGACACGTTTGTTGGAAGGGTTGCTGCCCAGTCACACAGCGCAGGCGGGAGTGGGAGACAAGCTGCTCCCACCGCCGGAGCTGCAAAGGAAGTACTGGCTTCCACATGCCGCACCCAAACTTCGCTTGCGAGTGGGGAGTAGACGGGGCAGCTTGTAGTGGGCTCCCTGCACTGCCACCACCATCCTTCCCTGCACGTGGATGCCCAGTAAGCACGGACACCCAGGATTAAGGTGAAACAAAAGAAGAAGACATGAAGCTCAAGACCACCCTCACCTTCTGGTCATCCGCTGTATTATTCAGTTTCCCCAGCCTGGAACACCACATAGTGTCCTGCATGGACCAGTATACATATTTATATGCTTTTGGTGGCACCAGTGCTTAGCTTAATTTGAACCGGTGGTTTCCATTGCTCGGCACCGGCACTTAATTGTCAACACTAGCATTTGTGACAGTCTGCCACAAGGTGGCGCTGTCTGGCTAATTTATACATGACCACAACAACAGTTAATTATTAATTCAATACACATTAAAAATGACTATTATCTGCTGCCCAAGCCATTCTTATAGCTTTGGGGGCCTGAAATAGTCCGAATTGTCACACTTATAAGGAGTGTGATGGTTAGTAGTTGTGTTGGTACTGTCATTGGCATCCCTGGTAGGGGCAATGGGTGGTGCAAGCTGCAGTGGCCTCCTGACAAGGACCCTGGCACTTATTGTTTTACAAATTAAGCACTGGGTGGCACCAAGGAAGCACTACCACCGTGTAATAAAAGTATTGTGGGGGCTGCCCCGGCATGGTTTCTAAACCTTAACCCTAAATCTCCTGGGGCCTTGCTAAAATGGGCCCGGGAAAGGTATTACTTATGTTCCAGCACTTCTTTGTGTTGTAGCTTGTGTTCGTGGTCTCTGGACTACAGGGGACCCCTTGTTGTTGGTTTTATGGTTACATGTTGTGGCCTAGAGAAAGTGAAGAAAGGCACACGTTATTTTCAATTCAAATGCTTAATTGACAATTTGAATGTTGAACAATTAATGTTTACCATTGAAATTAATGTTTATGATTGGCAGTAGAGGTTCCATTGTTTTGAATGGTGTGATATGGTTTAAATTTGACATGTTGCTGTTTTATTAATGTGGTGATACCCTGACAAAGCCAGAAGCCATGCCTTATACATTAATGTGGTGCTCTCTTGCCAAAGCCAGGAGGCCAATCAATCAATCAATCAGGCGTTTGTTAAGCGCGACTACTCACCCGTAGGGGTCCCAAGGCGCTGGGGGGGGGGGGGGTTTGCAGGTTCCAGTCCATCAAGGGGTGGGTCTGTCGAAGAGCCAGGTTTTGAGGTTTCTTGCGAAGATGGGGAGCGATGTTGTCTGTCTGAGGTGGAGTGGAAGGGCGTGCCAGGCTCTGGCCGCGAGGAAGGAGAAGGAGCGGCCTCTGGATCTGGTCTTTCTGGTGCGGGGGACCACGGCGTGGGAGAGCTGGGCTGATCGTAGGGTCCTTTGGGGTGCTTGGAATTTGAGTAGGCTGTTCAGGTATGCTGGTCCGGTGCCGTGGAGGGCCTTGTGAGCCTGCCTTAGATATAATGAAACCCACTTATAGTCTGATGTTTCATCTATTATAGATGGGGAATATTGTGATTTTGGGGTCAGAACCCCGTAGGGGAGAAATGTGAATGGGGGTGTCACCAAAGGTACTGCTGTCTACCTGACTGCATATATTTGTAATTCAATGCGTACTATTTAGTAGTTTGTATGTAATGAAAGTACTTTCCTTTTGAAAAGAAAAAGAACTGTCTGGACAATAATTTATTGAGGGTTGTTGTTGCGTGCCATCGGAATGGGATTGCTGTCCCACTCCACCTCCCCTGATAAGGCCTTGGGCTTTGCTACCCTGAGAGAGACAAGTGCTACAATGGGGTACTTGGGTCCCAGTAAAAAGACAATTGCCTACTTATTATGTGTGCAGGACTCACAACCTTTAAAACTAATAGCCCAATTTCTTACCACCAGCAACTATTTTTGGATGCCAGCACGATTAAAGATCAAACATTCTTTTCACCGACACAGGGAGGAGTACCCTTACCAACAAGCACTCATCAATAAACAAAAATAACGAAAATAATCAAATCACCATGAAATATCGTCTTAGCATAAGTGATTTTATTAGGGTATTGCACAGCGTCCCCCCCTGCCAGCCTCCTGAAGACCGACTATGCAACCCAGTGACATCCATCTCACTGGCTGGTCTATAATGCAGTGACATCATAACTCAGCCTGTAGTCATCACAGTACTCCAGCCCCAAGCGAGATTCAGTGATCCCGCGAGGTGGAATCTCGCTCTGGAGCGAGACGGGGCCACTGGGACCAGGAAGGACCGGGAAAGGGATTGTGTGTCCTGATTTTTGTTGTATGTTGCTATACCTCGGCTTATACATATGGCCCTGGACTTTCTCCTTTGCTTAAATACAATGATTGCTCCTCTGGATAGTGATGTCGTATTTTGGTCACCCATGTATGGGGGATTATGATATATAGTAAGGACGAGTATGTTATATAGGGTTCTGTCATTATTTTTAGATTTGTGTAGAGTTCCTTTAGTCTTTGTGGTCACTATTATGTATATCATTAAGTTGTTATGTTGTAATGGTTATGGGTCCTTACTTTGGTTCACCCACACACATACATACATACATACATACACGAAGGCACAAGCAGGAGCGCAGTCCACATGCCAGAGTTAGGGCAGGCTTCATAGCACACTCCTGCTACAAGACATACAGGCTGCTGCAAACACAGAAATACTCAAGACATGCTCCATATTTGTCGAGAGTGCTATGTATGTGGAACAAGCATTGGCAAAGCCAATAGATCACACCTATATGAGATCTATTGGCTGTTTCAATGTCTTTTAGCCTTTTTTTTTAGTTTTATATAGCGCGAACTAGACCCGAGAAATCGGGTATCAGAGCGCTTTACATGAGCACCAGTTGCGCTACATGAGGACACATTCATTTTTGTTAGGCACGGGGAGATTAAGTGATTTGCCCAGAAACACAGGATGTTGAGCGACGTTGCAGAGACTCGAACCCGGTTCCCCAGCTTCGAGGTCGAGCGCTCTAACCGTAAGGCTACATCCTCTCAAGGGCAGCAGTGCGGCTGCTGTGCTGCATGGCTGAAAGTATGAAATAAGCGCTATGACATGGGCAGCACTGGCCGCATCAGAACACTTTTTAGTGGAGGGAGGGTGGGGCAAAGCAACATAATGCAGGAGTTGACCAGGCCAAGCAACACAACGGGGAGGGGCGGGCCAGGCAACCCAAAGCAGGAGGGGAACGGGCAAGTAGCACAACACAGGAGGAGGTGAGGGGGGATGGGGCAAGCAACACAATGCAGAAGGCGGGACAGGGCAAGCAACACAATATGGGAGGTGGGCGGTGGGATAGGACAAGCAACACAATACGGGAGGGGCAGCATGGACAATAGGAGGAGAGCAGAGGTGGGCAAGCAAAACAAGGGTCAATGGGAGAAGAGAGCAAGCAAAATGGCAGACAGTGGGAGGAAGGCAGGAATGGGCAAGCAACATGACAGCGGAAGGAGGGTAGGAAGTGGTAAGAAACGCCAAGCACGGCAGGAGGGGATAAGCAACATGCACTCTTATAGAGTACTTACACAGTAAGAAAAAAGTAGCTCCAAATGCGCGAGCAGCAGAAGGACACTGAGCAAGGAAGCAGTACTTTGGCCATGCTCCAGGGCAGTGACAAACACAAGAAGAGGAAGTCAAGCTGGCACATGCTGACCAAAAGAGGAGCAAGCAAGAGTGACAATGAAACCAACCAATGGTAAGCATTGGACAGGATCAGCGCCCCCTGTAAGTAAACAAAATGTCCTGCAAGCAACAGCCCATGTGCTGTCTCAGGTGTGACCGAAAAAGCACTACAGATGATGTGGGTCATATCACTGTGCTTCATGTAAGAACATGTCTGCAGAATAAAAGCAACAGTTACCTGGAAGTGGGATCATGGGGGAGCTGAAGATGCAGAAGGTGAGTTGGGGGTGTACAAGAGAGCTGCTGAGGGTAGTTTCCAAAGAAGTGTTGGTGTACCTAGTGGCTGAGTCGGGCATTAGCCGAATGTTGTTCTACTGCCGTGTGGGAGCTTTCCCTAAGTGTTTGCCGTAGTGTTGACGAGAGAGGTCCCCATTAGACCTTTTACAGGTCCAGCTGCTGCAGTTTGGAGTTTATGAATATCATTGTCGCAGTCTTGACAACAGTAAGCTCAGTAGCAGAGGCGTGAGTAGGGCTTGGTTGACCACGAAGAAAGATTTTAGAGTAATAAATGGCATTTGACAGAACTCTCAGCTGTGCTTTGCAGTCTTTGCTCTAGCGCCAGTCAGACCTCCCTACCTTAGAGTTTCAAGAACACCTTTGTGATGTACCGATCCCCCAGCTGAAATGCAAACACCTTTGTGAAATGGCACTTTTCTCCACATTTCTCTCCAACAAAGTTTCTCTTTAGGGTAACCTTTTTCCCCGTGTGGGCTCCTTCACACTCTGGAAAGGGATTTACTCCCGCTCTTCACAGAATTAATACTTGATTATATTGGAGTGGAGTTTGTGACTGTCCAGACACTGCTTGTGTTGGGGGTGTCCATAAGTTTCAAAAGCAAACCACGCCCTCAAAGGCCCACTCTCTGGGGGATATTCTCAAGAACGTGTGTTAACTATCGCCAAATTTGCTTAACGCAACTTCTCACATCGCAGTCTATCGCGGGAAAATAACAGCGTGTTAAAGCAGTATTCTCAACCTGGCGGCACCATGCGATAGTCTCACGATAATGCGACAAATGCCCACATTAAAATTAACGCGACGCCGAAAAAATGCGAAACACGAACGCTGAAAAAGTTGCGATGTCCCAAATTGCGAAACAAAAATCAGCGATAACCAGCGACAGGCCTGCGATTCCCACGCGACATGCGGAAAAATGCACTATAAAAGCAGAGAAAAAAAAAGAGAAAAAAATGTAACTGCGTAGCACCATGGACGCACCCGGACCGAGTGCAGAGGACAACGCGAACCCCACAAGCCCCACAGACGACCAGCCAGGAACCCCGGGACCGGGGAAGGGCAAGGAGAAGAGGAAGAGGAAGACGGGGTTCAGTCCACAGGAAAACCGGATCATCGTCACGGAGGTGACAGAACACTACCAACAACTGTTCTTCACCTCCACTGTGTCATATGCAACACAAACGGAAATATGGCAGTACATCGTGAACAACGTGAATGCAGTCGGAGTGTCGAGGAGGACAATGGAAGAGGTCAAGTGGCGCTGGAATGATGTGAAGGGCAAAACCAACAAGAAACTCGATGCCAACATGAAAGCAGCAATGCAGATTGGAGGTGGGGGACCAGCGGCACACCAGGAACTGGATGACATTGAGAAAATGGTGGCCACAGTCATCAGTCGGGATACAGTGCCAGGAGTTGGGGATCTGGACACTGCTCAACATGACCTGACACAACATCAACAGGGTGAGCACCGACCAGGGACTGGGGGGACGGGGGGAGATGGGCACAATGGCACACATGCACAATTAAGTAGAGCACACTGCACACCCACAATGACTCTGGATCATGTCCCTGATCCCCATGCCACACTGCAGCACACATACAGAAACTCAGGGAATGTGTGTTGAAATGAATTTATTTGCACATGCTGTGCCTGTGGTCATTTTGCACTGTCTCATGATTGCTAAGGACTGTCACAATGTGACGTCCTCATGTGAAGAAATTGTCAATGATGTTGTTCCTACGGGCTATTCCTGCTGCAGCTGCAGTGGGGTGTGGTCCACCTGCCTCATCTTCCTCATCATCGTCCGGTGCATCTGGCACTTGTAACCATGGGGCATTGGTGCATACACATATGTTGTGCAACACACAACATGCAACGATCATCTTGCACACGATGTCTGGGCTGTACAGGAGCCTCCCACCTGTGATGTCCAGGCACCTGAAACGTGACTTCAACACGCCAAATGTGCGTTCCATGATGCCCCTGGTGCGTTTGTGGGCCCAATTGTACTGCCTCTGGGCCTGTGTGTTCGGGGCTCAGAGGGGTGTGATCATCCAAGGGCAGAGTGCATATCCTTGATCACCTGTGACAGTGCAGAGAGACATGAGTCAATAGTTGGTTCTGCATGATGTGTTGGCAGGCTCACTAGTTGATTGGCGTGTGATATCTGTGTCATAGTGATTCCTCTTTGACATGCACTGCTTGTAGCAAATGAGCGCCATCAATGTGTATTACGTAGCCTCACTGCTGCTCCTCCCTCCCCCGAGCCTATTTACTTGTGTGCGCTGCACGGTTGCATCACTTGCACTCCTACGGCACACCATTGTCATGCCTGTCTGCGCATGTCCACAAGCCTGACAACGACACTGTGATGTTGTGAGTTGAAGGTGGGCGGCCACGTGTGTGTAGGCCTATGGTAAGGATAGTTCAAGAAAGAACAGGGGAACCCTACTCACTAAGGAACCAGGGTAATAGTTATATAGGAAAAACAATGGTTCCTGTGGAATAATATACTATGAGGTTATGATACATAAGCACAATCGCGATATAGAGGGTTAGATAATGGCAGAGCGCGAAGGAACCACTAACACACCGATTCCAGTGTAGTATATTTTATGGATTTTTTAAACAATAAAGTTAGGAGTAAACATTATACATCAAAACAACATTTGTGCATAGTGTCCCAAGTGACAAAGGGAACCTAAACCTAAGTGACAATGTGAATATTAAATACAAGGTTTCCACAGTTTGTACAAGTCGACCATTATCAAAATAATTCCATGTGAACAGCAACTATATACAATGATATGTGCTGGGGAAATGGTTCGCTTCTTCTGTTTGTCGACGGCGTTTCGACCCTCAAAACAATCTGGGGTCTCTTCAGGACTATTGATGAAGGGACATCTGAATATATGGTTGCGCAGCCTTGTGAACATGATGTGCCACACGTGAAGAAAAGAGGAAAGGGTTTACTCACATGAGGACCCGTCCGGGTACTCAATGTGAGGACAGGCTGTCAATCCAATGGGGTATGTAGGTGGGCCAGAGGGGCTCAATTAGTTTTACGCCACAGCCGTAGCGTTGTAGAATCCCTTTGTGGATTAACAGTGACAATGCACTGAGAGTATTTCTCGGTAGATCAAGCTGACTGACGCTGCTTTTTCTGAATCTACACGCGGAGCGCTGTCCTGCTTTTCCATTCCTCAGGTGTTAAATCCATGCTGCTAACGCGCCTTATCGCATGTTTTTTAATCTTATCGCAGATCTGGCTGGTCATTGAGAATGTTGCGGAGTGGTGTTTTCGCGGATTTTTGCACGGGAACGCCCACTCTGCATATCATTAGCGTTAGTTGCCGGTGTCATCCGTGGCGATGTTTCTTGCGGCTGCTATCGCGGGTAAACTGGTGATATCGGCTGTTAGCACCAGCTTGTGAATGGTGCGATGAATTTATCGCCACTTTGGCTGCGATAAAGTGCCGCTAACTCGGCGATAAGTCCTTGAGAATATCCCCCATGTCTCTTGAGTGGAATTTGATCCCGTGTAACACTACAGCATTGTGAGAATGCGGAAGGGGTAAATGATTCGCGACTACAAGGTGATGAGAAATCCCTGTATGTTGAAAAAAAACAGCTATTTGTGCTTTTGGGTTGAACTTACAAATGCAAATGACTTTGCGAATTGTACTACACAGTCTGCGCACCGCTGACCGGCTGACACATCTCAGGAAGGGCACAGTGTACTACTGTGGTTGCAGGGCTCTCCCCCACCTGCTGGGCCTCCTCGTCCCACAGAAGACATTCTCGGCCCCTGATCTTGAGTGCGGAAGGCCGCGGACCCCTCCTCCCCTCCTGAAAGTACCCGGAGCTCCCCTCCCGCCAGGCCCCGTGCGCAGCCCTGCGAACAACGCAAAATCCACAAACAACTGCGGCCGCGCGTAAATCTCTCCGCGCTCCCCAAGCGGAGCCTTATTTATGCGTCTCTTTTATCCGCCTCTAATATAAAGCAGAGCGGCTTCTGGACTTAAAAGCGCCCTCCCTTCCTGGCATCTTTCTCCTTCCCTGGGAGCTGAGATAAGGAGAGATTTATTCCGGCGGACGGACGCGGCACTGGAGGGGTTAAGAGCGCCCTTAGAGGTGGAGGCCTCTTTGATGCGTGCTCGCTCACAAAGTGTGTTCTTTCTTCACAGTTTATCACTCTTCCCTGGGAGTCAGGAGGTCGGTAGCAGTGGGGTGAACAGGGGGTTAAAGCCCGGGGCGGGGCTGTTTCTGATCCCCACAGGTTGGCATCATTAGCAGAGGCTTGGGGCCCCGCCACCCCTCGGAAGCCCCGAAGCCCACAGACCTGTTGGCAGATGAAAGACCCCGCTCGTGTGGGGCGACAGGTCGCAGACTCTTTAATGGGGTGGGACGGAAGTGGTTAGGGGACCCAACAGGATGGGCGTGTCCTCGTGACTTTACACCCACCCTCCTTGGGGAGGCACAGGTGAGACTTGTCTGCTCTGCAGGGGCCGTGGGGACCCCCTTGAGGCCCATCTATTCCCACACCCTGGGCATCGCCCTGGCAGTTATGGGGTGACTGCGAGGGCGTTCCCAGGCTCTGCCTTCGGGAAGGCATCCAGTGATGTTTTATAAGGGCGTGTGGGTGCACTGCTGCCCCCTCGCACATAGGGGGCCACACTGCACTGCCCATGGAAGTAAAGAACAGCTAGTAAGGCCATGCACAGGGTTTTCAGATGACTCCATGTAAACAAGGGCTCACTGGTGATTATTTCGTCTTTCACTTCACCTAATGCATTCTGGGAGTTGTAGGTACCGTTCCTAATGAACTCAGATGGCCTAAATCATCAGGAAGGAAAGGTGAGGGCTAGAATAGTATAACCTATGAGATGGCGACTCCTTGCAGCCTTCGCCAGAACACCTGTTGTACCGGTGATAGAAAAAGGCTGCTTTCCATGTGTGAGATTCCAGTAAAAGGAATGGGTCTGTTGATGGTTCGGACCAGGAGGGAGGTTTCCTTTCGAAGTGTTTGAGTTTCACTCAAGGGCTTTAAGACCTTGCACTGGGTAAGGAAAGTGCTGTATAAATACCAGACATTACAGTGAGTGACGCTGCAGTGTCCACACTGCCTGTTCTCTAAGAATAGCAGGTATTGGTGGTTAAGTCATTGACTGTCGAATCAAGTGACCTAGTTTTATCTCCCCTACCAGTGCTTAATTTGTAAAAAAAAATAAGTGCCAGGGCCCTCCTCGGGAGGCCACTGCAGTGTGCACCACCGATTGCCCCTGCCAATGACAGTACCAACACAACTACTAACCATCACACTCCTGCAAGTGTGACAATTCAGACTATTACAGACCCCCAAAGCTATAAGAATGGCTTGGGCGGCAGGTAAAAGTCATTCTTAATGTATATTGAATTAATAATTGACTGTTGTGGTCATACAAAAAAAAGAGGGCCCCAGCGAAAATAATACGCAGGCTGGAAGTCAGGGGAATATAGCACACAGAAAAGGAAAATCAACCTGTCTGCAAACTGCTTTAGTAGAAGGAGAACCTCCTCTCTTAAAAGTGCTAGAACAAGTCACAACATGAGCCTAGCAACACCCCGGTCACTACATATGTAGCTAGTCAAAATACAGTAACTCAATCAAAGAATATACATTCGAATAGATCACAAAAAATGCGTGCTTATTTTTATTCATATCAAAACAATCAAGACTAAGTATTATATAATCATGTTACAATGATTAATAAAGCATGAAAAATAGATCAATTAATGAAAACAACAAGACACAAAAAGTGTCAATATATCTGTTCTCACACTTCCATTCATACCACAGACAATTAACACATTCTAAAAACAACACAAAAAATAGATAATTTAAGGAAAACCATCCTTATACAATATTCAGGGCACAACTCGGGATAAAAAGTCTGCTTGTGCAAGGCTAGATCGGTCTCAGTGCATTAAACTGAAATATAAAACAAACAGATATTATTCACAAAACTGTTTTGTCACAATAAGGGTTAGTCAGTATCCTAAGAGAATACACTTTGAGTGGCTTATATGTATTATCGCTGCAACAAGCGTATTGTATAACGTTTCTGTTTGAGGTGGTCTCCACAAAGTGCTCCGACACGCGTTTCGGTATTGACCTATTAAAGAGGTTGCACCTTCTTCAGGGCGCTAAAAACATAGGAGAATCAGAGAGTCTTGGTGTCAAACAGTAGACAAATTCTGTCAAAGGTTTGAGGTCAAGAGATGTAGTTACTTTGAGAGGTAACCAAAATAAGTAAAGAACGGCCAAAACAGAAAAGGCTCCTTAGGGGGATCCCTTAAGTAGCGGTCCTCATAGTGGTTGTAGGGGAACCAAGGTTCAACAACAATACAAGTTGGAGAGATAGAACGTCAAGAGATGTCCTCCAACCATCGAATAGAATGGACGTTGTTTGAGGTAAATGTATAGCACAATCTTCCACGTCGACGGTGGAAAGCGCGGCTCCTGCCGGAATGCGGCGCAGACCTAGCAGTAACAAACAGTCACTGCCTTTATTCGATGGTTGGACGTGCGGGTGGCCACTGCAGGACCGCTGACAGGGCCACGGCCGAGTTGCTCATGCAACCACAAGGGTAGATTATGCAAAGTTAGGGTGTGCTCTCATCAGCAGGACTCAAGTGCACGTGGAGTCTAACAGATAGTCACATGATAATTGGTCCCTCTACGGCACCAGGAGTGCCTCATCGGTCTCTGGATGTTTCGCAGGCGGAAAGCTCCATTCTGGTGGTGAGACACTCCTTAGTTTTCCGGGGTGATGCACGTGGTTACCATTTGACAACTTGAACTGCAGGTGGCAAGAAATTGCTTGGAGTGCGGATGACTGGAGGGACTACATGGCCGCGTAACTTGTTACATCATTGGTGTGGCTCATCTTTTTCTTATTTGGCAAGTGCGGCTGTGAGCAGGGATGCCTTCTGCCTCCAGCAGCCAGTCCTTGGCAATGGACGGTCGTGCTGGGAAGCATGAGGCAGAGACACAATTTGCGCTTGCTAGCCGATTACTTTTGGTCCTCCCCCAGAGCTGTTGCCAGGGATGCCGCTCCATCTCAGTGGTTTGTTTCTGTAGGTGCACTCTCTGGTAGTGCACGAGTCCTCGGTCTTGTCACATTGCTTCATTTCCCTTGCACACCTGCGGTTATTGAGATCTTCCGTGTGACAGGTCTGTCACACACCTTTCTCTTCACTTCTCCTTCGTGATGTGACATCGTGCCAGGCTCTTCTCCTTTCTAATTCTCTTTCACGATGTGGCGTCATGCCACACTCTCCTCTTCTTCTGACCAGATCTCTCACTGCGATGTGGCATACTGCCATGTGTCGCATGTTCACTTCACATGGACCTCTCGCTGATCGCGTCCTGTTCATAGGACTCTGGATCTTCTTCCGCCGTGGACTTCTCTCCTGTCCTGTCCATCGAACGACACATCTTCGCTGCGTGGACCTCTTGCAGTTCCTGTCCCTTTCATCAGGGATCTTCTTGGTGCTCCGCTCCAGAGATGGAGGATCACTTTTCTTCCACCTTCGCTTGAGGGTGCAGTGCTGGCGCCTCGAGGCTGTGATGTCGTGGCCCTTGGTCCTGCCTAAGTTTGGGCATACTTGACAGGGTTGGTCACTCCATGTGACATTTTCAGTGGCGGGTCAATGGTGGCCATCAGTGCTGGGGCGGCCGGCTGGCAAGGCCTCTTTCGTGCAGCATAACTTCTCACTCTCTGAGGGCTGTCTCTTTCCAGGTTTCCTGCCCGTGCTGTCAAATTCTCAGGGGCGTCCCTCTGTGCACATCTGATTTCATGCTCTTGGTCTGTCTTCCTGTGCAGTGCGAGTTCTTGTGAACTGGTGCCCCTTCAGGCAGTGGTGGGGCTAGTAGACAGTCTCTTCATGGGTGCTGGCTGCTGGCTCTGTGCGTCTTTGCACTCCTTGCTTGTGGCGGTGACCTGTCCAGCCACATTAAGGGCTACATATACATGAGAAAGCATAGTATTACATCGACACAGTAAATCAATTGCTGTTGTCTGTACGTGATGGTAACCCTAGTACAGGTGCAAACAAATGAGACCGTCACAGGTCACTATCATTCTATGATGTAAATATTGCACATTGCCTTTCTCTTTCTTATAAGCTTCCATTGAGCACATCCTCAAGCACTCATTTCCTTTCTCTTTGGAACACCTTAGTATAAATATGCAGATACTTTGCAAATCAAAATGCAGATGTGAATATATTTAAGTCTAATTAAATTGGATAATTGAATTACTTAAGGTGATATAATGTTTCTAATGATTAATATATCTCCACTGTGACCACTTCGTTTTGTACTGTATAGGACCCAGGTTCAGTGGCTTTTGGGTTTCCCCATTGTTCTGTAGCACTTAACAGTCAGCAGGACGGAGCGCCACTCACCAGGCCACCATATCTCTTCCCGGCACCGCGAGGTGTCTAGCAGGCAGGTGAGGCACCGCACTTGTACAGCAGCGGTCAGGGGCGAGGTTGCAGGGGCAATCCTCCTTCGCGGCAGTGACCGCCAGGGCCTGGGTGTGGCAAGGGCTACTCTTGGGGGTATTTTGGTTGCATGAGGTGATTGCGGTGTCGTCACCCACGCAGGCGCTGAAGGTGCAGGGGGTTTCTTGCCTCTTGCAGTGAGGGTCAGCAGCATATAGGCGCCTCGAGCACTGTGCTGGCTGCAACACCACCCCCTTTCACTGCTCACTCACCTCATGACCGGTCAGTACGGTGGGCGGCTGCAGGGGCAGTACCGGTGGGCGCCACCGTACTCACTCGCTGGGTGGCCTTATTCATGCCCTGTCCTGCCTTGGTTGCTGTCATGCTAGCAGCGGCTGCCTTATATGTGGGCTACTCTTACCCCCACGAGGACTAGAGCGCGACTGCCAGCACACATGCGAGGTCAGACCCGCTTGCCGCTATTGTAGAGTTGTGGGCCCTAGGCCCACATGTGGCGATAGGGACGACATAGACACATAGTTGGGGTACATACAACTGGCCCAGGCCTCGTGCGCCCAGCCCCTTTTATTGGCAGGTGTAACGTCACTTGTGACGCCTGTGCTGGATGGGTGTGGGGTGAGTGCGACGGCCAGCCCTCAGGGAGTGGCTGGTACACCAGTACCTTGGCAAACACTGGAACAAGTCCAGCAGGGTTGTACATCTAGTGTACGTCATAGGGGGGTTCTCCACGTAGGATAAAGAAGAGACCCAAGACACAGCCCCAGATGTCGATACATTAGTAATAGAGTGAATGAAGGGTATGTGCTAGGGTGGGTTTCGCCAGAAAAGCTCCTTTGTGCGCTAGTTCTTAAGAGCCCTAGCAAGCCGAGCTCTCTACCGCCGGCTGAGCAGAGGTAACTCTGATGGGGGTTCCAGTAACGAAGCCCCGCTGAAACCCAACCCGACGTCCCCCCCCCCCCCCAATACAGCAGCGTAGGAGGTGGACGCGAACGAACAGAACACACGTGACTTCTATCTGCAAAGCTGGTATTTTTGCCCTGTCTTAGCATGTAATGTGTCCTCACATCCAAAACGGATGCAAGGATGTGATTAACACAAACATAGAGCGCCGAATGCCAATGTGCATTTTGCAGGATTTTTTGTAATTTTACAGTATTTTTCTGAAAGTTTTCCTAATTATGCAAAAGTAAATTACACGGTTTTTCGAACGCCCCTACTCAGACCTCCTCTGAAGCCAAGCTCTGCCTTCTACTTTAATCCAATGAAGCCAAAAACAAATGCTTAAATTATCAGACCAAGTCACAAAAGCCATCGAAAAGTACAAAATCTGTGCGTCACAGATTTTCTCTCATTATCTGCGCAGATTCCTGGCTTGTACATGCAGAAATGTGCGCAAATCATTGATTTCAAAGTATGTCATCTTATGCATACTCCTGTACATCTAGGAATGTGTGCAAATCATAGAGTTCAATGCATATTCCTTTACACACATATGTGTGAAAATCATATATTTCACTGCATACCCTCATATGCATAAACCTGTACACCCAGAAATGCGTTCAAATCATAGATTTCAATGCACACCATCTTATGCATAAACCCAGTGGCGGCTCCTCCGCTTTGGACGAGCGTCCCCCCACTGCTCTCAGAGCAGTGTAAAAGAAAAAATAACATGATAATGACAGAAGTTATCATTTTATTTTTAGTATCCACCAGGTTAGGGCGGACGGGGCTTGGCTCCCGTTACGTCGGGGCGGAAAGTGGTTGCTGCACTCTAAAGTGCGCATGAGTGTTTGGCCGGCCGTCTTGGCTCGACCAAACAGTCTTGCACACTTTGCATGTTCTCCACATTCCCAGGCTCCCATTCCCCATCCTAACGACGAACCACAGCACTCAGACCAATCACAACACTGCATTGCAGAGTTGTGATTGGCTTAGGGGAACCAATCACAACGCTGTAGTGCAGAGTTGTGATTGGCTTAGGGGAGCTTGGGTGCTTCCTGGTTGAGGAGCGAAGGAGAGACGACGTGGGAGAGAGTAGAGATGGCTGCTCAGGTAAATTAATTTTTTATTTTCTTTCTTTTTTTCCCCTCCTCCTCCCTCCCATACCGTACTGGCCGCCACCGTACTGGCCGTACACCCATACATTTGTGAAAATCAGATTTCAATGCATACCATCCTATACATATACTCATACACCCAGAAATGTGTGCAAATCATAGATTTCAATGCATACCATTTTACGCATACACACGTACACCCAGAAATGGGTGCAAATCATTGATTTTAGTGCATACCATTCTATGCATACACCCGTACGCCCAGAAATGTGTGGAAATCATAGATTTCAGTACATACCACTCTATACATACTCCCTCTGATAATCCACAGGCAGATAATCCAAAGTGACTCATTCATGTGTGTGAAGATTGTGGCATATTATATGGTATGGTTGTGCCACGTTACCCTGTAATACACTCGCAAAACTGTCTTGGGTACAGTCAGGCTCATATGTAAAATCTTTAGCTAAACCCTGGGTAGCTGTGGCTTCAAGCAGCAAGGCTTTAACAAAGGAACTAGTGTAAAGCATTTATAAGCACCAAACAACAAAATAAGGATAGTTACACAACACAAAGGAAATCCGACACCAATTTATAAAAATAGATATTTTTATGAATTGTTAGGCACCAAGATGAGCAAAATCCACTATAGGGTTCAAAAGATGCAGATTTTTAAGTAAAATGTAAATCTCAGTTTTTTAGTCCAAAGTGCAAACAAGCATTGCTAACTGTAAAGTTTAGAAACTTTAAAAAAGTTTCAAAGAGTTGTGTTTGGCTACTCCAACCCAAGTTGGGCACTCAATTCGGACAGGGAGAAGGTCAGGGAAGCCAATAGGGAGTATTTAGACAGTCATATGGTCACCAAAGCAGTCTGAAGTCCAGTTCCACACTTTATATCAAGACCCCTACAGACTTCAATGGAGTGGTCCTAATGCAGAGGAAGAAGTGTGAAAGGCAGCGAGTCTTCTAAGACCCTCAATGCTGCCCGGTGCAAAGGTTCCACCTCTAATTCACTTTGGGTTCGCTATCAAAATAATGAGGCAAGCGCTGGAAACTGGAAGAGAAGAAAATGGTTTATTTCTCATGAGGAGATCACGTCAACGGAGACACCGGGATGTCTGAGGGAAGTGTTCTGCTGACAACTCCCTTGGCTCTTCCTTTTATACAGGTTTGACACAATGCATTTGTTTGATCAACATGGTTACAAAAGCTTGGGGTCCCCGCCCCGGGCAGGTTGTCACACAAGCCCAACAGTAATTCTCTTCCCACCCAGGTCAAACAGACAATCTTATCTTGCAGCTGGATCTTGCTTCAGGGTCTAAAACATGTGAGACCGGTCAGATCTAAGAGTCCGTTCTGTTGATAAAAACAGGACTCATTGTTGGTAACAACAAGTCTTGCTGTTTGCAGTGCAATAAATCATTTTGCAAGAGTCTTTTT
This sequence comes from Calotriton arnoldi, assembly GCA_963921515.1. Classification (NCBI taxonomy): domain Eukaryota; kingdom Metazoa; phylum Chordata; class Amphibia; order Caudata; family Salamandridae; genus Calotriton; species Calotriton arnoldi. The sequence goes on along the minus strand of CAWUFW010018276.1, from coordinate 52,172 downwards.
GGTGTTTGGAACCTGTTTGTGTAACTAGGTGTAGTGAAGGAGTAGAGCGTCCAAAGGCTTGTCTGAAAACAGGGATGAGAGGAAAAACGAGTTTGTGGCAGCAAGTGGCGCTGAGGTTTGTTGTGGCAATAGAGTTTATAGCCCCCAGCACACATACCAGGTCGGTCAGAGGGTCAGAGGGATGCTAGTAAGGGCAGGGTGAAACAAAGGTGACCAACAGAGTACAAAATGGCTGTGATAGATTAAAATGACTGCAACTTATGTGCACATAGAATTCCACCAGACAAGATGGCGCAGGTAATGTTCATGATTATTGTTTTGCTTTTAACAGTGGCCCCTTTGAACATAACTAGCCAGCTTGTCAGTCTATTCGATCTCCATAATGTCCCGTATCTCTTGATCATACATTACTCTCATTTTTGTTAGCTGAGTGTCCATAGTCTTAGGGTGCAAGGTAGTTATGCAAAGAGAACACAAAGGTGGTATACAGTGTATACCCAAACAACAACCACATATTGTCAATTCTGGGACCAAGAGAATCATTGATATTTTCCAACCCCACTCCTTCAGGATGCCCCAAAGCCAACTTCCAACTGTCCAAGTCTCTGATCCTTGATGAATTTCTGAAGATAGTCTATGGAGATGTTCGATTGCTTCATAGACAGAAGGTGAACTATCAGGAATGTATACACAGCAGCTGGCACCGATGATGCGGCATGCTCCTCCACGGTCCGCTAGTACCACGTCCAGGACCATGCGATTTTGCAGGGTAACCAGTCGGACCGCTTGGAGCTCAGCAGTGTTGTTGGTGAGGATGCCAGCAGTGACGTTCAGGGCGGTCTCTACCGCTTGGGACAGATGTCTGATGGCTCAGCTGTTTGCCATCGGACCCCATTGCGGGACGAGCCCTTTTGCTGCGTCGAGGAACTGTGATGAGGCAGAGTCTGCTTGATCAATGTCTTTAGAACGCTTTTCTCGATGATGCTCTGCAGGGGCTGTGTAGGTTGGTGGCAAAACAAAGGCGATGTAGCATGTGCCCCCAGTTTCTTGGGAGCCAGGTGTAGGCTTTGGTTCCACAAACAAAGTACATATTGGGTGATGCAACAAGTGCTGGGGGTTGGCAGTGTTCAAAGTCCTTACAATGCTACAGGTGCTGTGACCCACATTCTTAGTCCCACGGCCTTCAATGCATACAAGGCCAGAGGCGTTCACCACAGATAGGGCCACAGTCAGTGTTGCAGCAGTTCTTTTCTTCAGGTAGGAAAATGTGGCTCTGTTAGGATTATTGAACACTTGCATTTCCACTCGTTCTTTGGCGGGGACATCAATCTGGAATGTCGCATTGAAGGTGTGAGGGCAGAAGGGGCGGCTGTCGTTCCTGTTTTGTTTCGCCAGAACTCGTTGTAGAACTGGGCGATTGTTCCGTCGGAAGTGGCATTGTCTTTGTAACTTTCTTGTAGGAGCATCATCCAGGCAAGGCAAGATCCGTGAATAGAAAAGGGCGAAGGGATGAAAGGGATGGAATGTTCAGTGGCATGTGGTAACAGCCCACAGACCCAACAGTTCGTAGCATTGGTGGCAAGATTGTGTTGGTGCAACACCTGCACGAAAGAATTATTCCAGAATTCTTTGCGTCGTTCTCGGAGATGTGGCGGTAGTGATACCAGGTAGTGTTCTTTCTTGGTGGTTGGTTGCATGGTGGGTGACAATGTTCTGTATGCAGGTGCATTCTCTTCAATGATCCAGAGTGCGACCATTAGCAGGAGAAAGGTGAGAAATGCGGTTACAAGTGCAATTGTCTTTGTGCTGTGCAGGTTAGCAGTCTTGGTGTCTTTGCGGTGGTTTTGCAGGTGTTCAGTTTCTTCCATCATCTTCGAGGAGCTCAACAACTGTTAGGACCACAGACTTTTGTCTGGCGCTTTCCTGGTAGCGTTGTTTGACTGTGCTACCGATCTGAGACCTTGACTCAGTTAGTGGCCTGGTCGTTGGAGCTCCCTCCTTTCGTCGATCTTAGGTTGTACCCTTTCCTGGATGGCACCGTGGGGTCGGGAAATTCTGATAGTTCGAGGGTGTCTTCTTGTAGGTAGCAACTCAGAGCTGGTCGGTCTCTCGCGAGTACTTCCTCTTGCACCTCCACCCCTTCACAGGTTGCCAGGGTTGGAGGGATGGGCATGCAGCCAGTTTCGTTTTCCTTGCACTCGGGGCAGTTCGGGTGGTGATCAGGACTTGCCAGGGCCCGTCCACCTAGGCTCCAGATTCTTCGTTCTTTGGAAGTTGCGAATTAATATATGGTCGCCTGGCTTTATTTCATGTCCCGGGCCCCTGGATACGTCAGGCAAGGCTTGCTGCACCTGTTGGTGGATAATTGTTAGCTCGTTTGTCAATTTATGCAAGTAATCCGACATTAATATGTTCGGGACATCGTTAATGGAGGTGGGTCTTGGTGCCGCCCAAATGCTAAGGCGGTATTGTCGCGGGTGGGATAGGCCTCCACCCATTTGCTAAAAGCGCACACAACCACCAGGACATATTTTAGACCAAGGCATCTCTCTAGTTGAATGTAATCCATTTGAAGGATTTCAAAGGGGTGGTCAGGGCTCCAAACCCTCCCCGTGGTACTACTGTCCCCTTCCCTGGGTTGTGTTGTAGGCAGACTATACATTGTTGTACTAGGCGTTTTGCAGATTCTGCTATCTTGATGTTATGCCATACTCTGGTGATTAGTTCAATCATGGGGTGGAGCCTATGTGTGCTGGTAAATGTGCCATGGTCAATATGGGGATGAGGTAGGCATTGGGTAACAGCCATTTATTTCCGTCTTTAGTTCTCCAGCAATCTTCCTCGTCTTTTAGTCCCACCTTTTCCCACTCAGTCAATTCGTCTTGTGTGCCTGTAGTCTGTATGTCCCTTACAGTGGTCCTAGCGTCAGTCCATCGTTCAGCTTGTGACCTGGTCACATACATTCGTGTCGTAGTTCTGTCTCCTGCCGTGGCTCGGGCAGTAACGTCTGCTAGTGCATTTCCCTGTCCAATGAGATCAGTCACTTTCCTATGTGCTTGGCATTTTATCACTGCTAACTTCTTGGGGAGGAGGACTGCTTGTGTCAAGGCGGAGACTAAATCTCCATGCAGGATGGGTGTACCGTGTGAATTCAGGAACCCTCTTTCTTTCCATAAGATCCCAAAATGGTGAACCACCCCGAAGGCATATTGTCTGTCGGTGTATATGTTAACTGTCGTGTCAGTCGCTAAGATATATGCTCGTGCGAGGGCAATGAGTTCTGCAGCCTGGGCTGAACGTTGGGGAATACGGGCTGTTTCCAGAACGGTTCGGGCTGTGGTGACAGCGTATGCAGCTGAGGTGGTGCCGTCGGGAGTTTGATGCACGAACCATCCACCCATAGTTCTCCATCTGGTTCTAGAAAGGCGGTGTCTCTGAGATCTATTCTACTCTTTGTTTGTTCATCGGTTAGTGTCACACAGTCGTGTAGTGGAGTCACGGTAGGATCATTTTCGGGTAGGGGTAACAGTGTGGCTGGATTGAGGGTGGTGCATCGCTTTAGGGTAATGTGCGGTGCTAGCAGGGTCAACTCATATCCTGTCAGTCGGGCGCTAGTCAAGTGTTGGGTTTTGGTCTGGTTTAGTAGTGTGTCGACTGCATGGGGTACTAAAACAGTGACTGGATTGGAGAGTACTATTCCTTCGCTCTGGCATATCGATACTGCTGCAGCTGCCACAGCGCGCAGGCACGCTGGCAGTGCTCTGGCTACTGGATCGAGGGTGGCAGAGAAATATGCACAAGGGCGTTGTTTTTGACCAATTGATTGTGTTAGGACAGACAATGCACATCCTTCCCTCTCGTGCGTGTAGAGGAAGAATGGTTTGGAGTAATCCGGGGTTCCTAGGACAGGTGCTGAACAAAGGGCATTGCGTAGTTCTTTAAAGGCTGACTGGCATTCGGGGTCCAGGGGAGAGGTGAGGGGATGTCTTTAGCTAGGAGGGAGAGAAGGGGTTTGACAATGAGGCTAAAGTTCGGTAACCACTGTCGGCAAAATGAGGTGAGACCTATCAAAGAGCGGACTTGTTTCTGATCTTTGGGGACAGGGGTGTCTAGAATTGTCTGGATCCTGTCAGGCGTGAGTTTCCTTCCTTCTTTGGATAAGAGGTGACCCAAATAGGTCACTTGTGATTTACAGAACTGCAATTTCTTTCGGGAGACCTTGTGACCATTCTCAGCAAGAAAATGGAGTAGTTTGATGGTGGCTGTGACGGCTATTGGTATGGTGTCCGCTGCTAGAAGGATGTCGTCTACATATTGTATTAGTGCCACTCCATCTGGCAATTGTATGAGCGTCCAACTGTCTTTTAAGCGCCTGGCTATAGATGCTTGGGCTCTCAGTGTACCCCTGAGGTGCTCTGCAAAATCTGTACTGAACGGGAGTTTAGGGTGAATCCAAATAGATAGCGGCTGCCCTTGTGTATAGGTATGGAAAAGAATGCGTTTTTGAGGTCAATTACAGTGAAGGTGGTGGCAGTGGAGGGGATTAAGGTCAAAATTGTCGTGATGTCGGAAACTACTGGGTATTGTGGCACTACGATTTTGTTTATCTCCCGCAGAGTCAATGATGAAGCGGTAGGCTTTTCCGTCTCCGTCTCCCTCTCCCTGTCTCTTTACAATCGGTAGTATGGGACTATTACAAACGTTGCTCACTACTTCCTCTACCACCCTTGCCTCTACCAAAGAGTGTATGATCTCTGTCAGTGCCTTCTCACCCTCTGGCGATAATTTGTACTGCAGTACTTTCGGTAGGGTTGCGTCCTGTCGTATTGTTACGTGTACTGGGTCAATCATCATTCGTCCTACGTCTGAATCAGCCCTAGCCCATAAGTGTGATGGCAAAGTGTCCAGTAGGGATGCGTCAGCCTCGGAGATGGGAAACATGTGCTGATTAGGGTTCTCTCTATGGCGCTGGGGGTTGTCATACAGGACGACACGCACTCCGTCTTGTGAGCATCTGATAGTCGCATGGAAGTGTTTCAAAAGGTTGAGACCCATAATGGCGTCTGGGGTGTTGGAAGAGAGGAGGAATGTTGTTTCAACGCTATTGTTGTCAAGGTTAAAAGGGATCGGTCGGGACAAAGGGTTGGTGGAGGGCGTACCGTCAAATCCTATTGAGGTCACATGTGAGCCCGACAAGGGTGCTCTTGGAATCAGTCGTTTGGATAGTGCACTACGTGTTGCTCCCGTGTCTACCAGAAATGGCGACTTTGTGCCCAGGACCTCAGCGGTAACATAAGGGCCTTGCTGATCAACATAGAGCTTGACTGGATCCCTCCCTTGCCTCTGGCTGTCCTATGCAAAGTCGTACGCATTGTCATAATCTGTCTGTTGGTACTGATTCTGTTTGGGATGGTCAAATGTGTTCACTCTTCCTGGCCTTTCCTCGCTTGCTTCACTCGCGTACCCTCTCCCACGTCCTCTTCCTCTCTGTCCACTTGCTATTTCCCTCGCCCCTCTGCCCCTACCAGCTCCTAACAAAGCCGGGCATTGGGTTTTCCAGTGTCCATATTCTTTGCAAAATGCACATTGATCCTGTCCTAGGTCTTGGCGTCCTACATATGATGTCGATGAATTGTTTCTAGGTGGCTGTACTCTAGGGGTATTCTGCTGGTATCCTCCCTATATTGCTCCCTTCCTGTATTCGCCCCCTGGAGTTGTGCTACCATTACCCTCTCCTTCAAGTCCTTCTTTTTCCTTTCTGTAGCCCTATCATTTTCGTTTTTCTGATGCTCATAGTACTGGGCCATTTGGAGAATGGCTGCCGGTTTAGATGCTGCCCAACTACTTTCGCTGGCTTGTAATTTCTGGGATACATCTGGTAGTAGTCATTTGACATAGTTCTGCACAAATAAGTGGTGTCCGGTTGCGGTGGACATGTCTTGTCCACTGTAATCGGAGAACACCGTTTCAAATCTGGAGAAATACTCTGAGACATCCTCTTGTGGTTTCTGGCATGCACGCGGTTACTATGGACCAGTCTATCTTTTTCTCTGGGTCAGCGTTTTCACTTTCTGCACTATTTTGTCAGGGAGGTCCAATATTGCTTTAACCGGTTTTTGACCAGTGTTCCGCTGTTTATCTAGTGTGTTAAGTTGTTCCCAGGTATGACCAAGCAGTTCGGTATGGTCTATTTTCCTAATCTGTTTCCACACATCTGCTGGCAAACATAACCCGAAGAACAAGTCTATGTCGCCAAGTGTCATTATTGTTGATCCCAGAGCGGTACCTAGCTCGGTGTAAAAGCGGTGGGGTTCTTTCGCAAATCCGGTAAAGATTTACGGAACGTCAAAATGTCCTGTCTGTCCCATGGTTGATACACCCAATTGTAGACCACCCTTCCTCTAGCGTCTTGATGGTTCATATCGTCATGAGTCCCTTGTCCTCTAGGAGGTACCCAATAAGGGGCAGCTTCTTTTATCGGCATCATGCTATCTGGTTTTTCCACCGGGGTCCTGCTATCTTAGATGTCCTGTCCTTATCTATCCGTCCTTGTTCCACGAGGTGACGGAATACCTCCAGTGTGGATGAAAAGAGTTCTGTAACATCGTTGTCGCCTTCATCTCCGGTGTCTACCTTCCTATAGAGAGCCACTAGTCGCTCGGGCCCTACATCTTGGTACTTCTCTTCATATGCAGTAAGAGTGTGGTAACAGAGACGTACAATAAAGTATCGTTTGCGGTTTTCAACATAGGAGTTGCATATGTCAGTTACATGCTCTTCTGTCTCCTTCCTATCTATGAGGATTTAACTACTTTATCAATGCCTGCTCGCTCATTTTTACTTAATCGCGGGACCCTGGGCGCTCCTTTTTCTTTTGATCCTACCTCTACTACTGTATCCTTTGATGAGGCATTTGGTGTGGGTGACTCGGTGGGAGCAGAGGCGGTGGAGACTGAGGCGATCGTGCCATCTCCGGCTATACTTTGGTGGTCCTGGCGTTGTACTACGGGATGAGTAGGGGCGTAAGGGGGTGGCATGTATATGATTGGGGGACCTAACAATAAATCATCATCTACCCCCTGTTTTGCTGGTAACTCGGGGTAAAGAGTTAAGGGCGTTCTAACAGGGCATTGACCTGATATTTTTGATTCCTGTTCCTTTTTATCGATTTCCTTTTCTTTTAGTTTTTCTTCTAATCTTTTACAGGCTTGGTAAGCTGATTTTTGCGTTTCTTTATCTTGTCTAGCTTCGTCCCTTTTCTTTCTTTGAGCTGCCTCTTTTCGCCATAAGCCAAAACTGTCAAACATGGCTGGTCTAGTTTTCTTTTTGTGGAGAGCTAATTCTAACGTTTCTATTTTAGCGGGATCGAAAGATCCCGTCAGTAGCCACTGATTTACCCGGTCCTTCCTAGTGTATTTATGCCATAGTTTGCTATAAGCTACGGTGGCTAATCCATACTTACGTACATGTCCTTGTTAGGGGTGCCTTCCGGCGGTGCCGTGGCTGACCTCTAACGAACGGTCGGAGTCCAAAACAATTACAATCAAACAATCTAGAGAAAACAGGCATGACGTATTTATCGGTCAAAATGAATATCTCAATCAATCAATTTAGACAAAAGTCTGCACTACCTGTCCTTCGCTGCCTGCAAGAGAGAGAATATTCCTATTCTTTGTTGTTTGCAAGCAGGGAAATGTCGTAAATAACTCAATATCAAAAAAAGGAATACTAGTATTTCAATCAAACTATTCAATCAATCAATCAATTTAAGTCGTTTTTCACGACCTTACCCGGACCGTATGGACAGTTCTTCGTCTTCCCCTTCCAGCGCCTGGTTGTCCTCTCACTCCAACAATCAATGCGGCGTTCCTCTAAGGTCCCAGTCAGGACCGCAGGTCACTCGAAGAGGTCCGTTCGGAACCGGTGAAGTTCAGTCGATCGGCAGCCAGACAAGGGTCTTCTCAGGCAGGTATACCCCAATCGTTTAGTTGTTCACTCCATCGTTAGGACCTCTCTACCGGACCCACGCATCGCTGATGGGCCCCTACGCTTAGGCGCCAATTTGTGAAAGGCAGCGAGTCTTCTAAGACCCTCAATGCTGCCCGGTGCAGGAGTTCCACCTCTAATTCACTTTGGGTTCGCTATCAAAATAATGAGGCAAGCGCTGGAAACTGGAAGAGAAGAAAATGGTTTATTTCTCATGAGGAGATCACGTCAACTGAGACACCGGGATGTCTGAGGGAAGTGTTCTGCTGACAACTCCCTTGGCTCTTCCTTTTATACAGGTTTGACACAATGCATTTGTTTGATCAACATGGTTACAAAAGCTTGGGGTCCCCGCCCCGGGCAGGTTGTCACACAAGCCCAACAGTAATTCTCTTCCCACCCAGGTCAAACAGACAATCTTATCTTGCAGCTGGACCTTGCTTCAGGGTCTAAAACATGTGAGACCGGTCAGATCTAAGAGTCCGTTCTGTTGATAAAAACAGGTCCCATTGTTGGTAACAACAAGTCTTGCTGTTTGCAGTGCAATAAATCATTTTGCAAGAGTCTTTTTGGTGTTTGGAACCTGTTTGTGTAACTAGGTGTAGTGAAGGGTAGAGCGTCCAAAGGCTTGTCTGAAAACAGGGATGAGAGGAAAAACGAGTTTGTGGCAGCAAGTGGCGCTGAGGTTTGTTGTGGCAATAGAGTTTATAGCCCCCAGCACACATACCAGGTCGGTCAGAGGGATGCTAGTAAGGGCAGGGTGAAACAAAGGTGACCAACAGAGTACAAAATGGCTGTGATAGATTAAAATGACTGCAACTTATGTGCACATAGAATTCCACCAGACAAGATGGCGCAGGTAATGTTCATGATTATTGTTTTGCTTTTAACAGAAGGATGCTGAGGATGATGAAAGATGCTCTATATGCTGTGCGGTCGACAGAGATCTCCTTGCAGTTATTCTGCAGTTTATGGGTAAGGTAGGGTGACATTGGCCACAGGGGTCGGTGTTGCTCGAAGTCGTCTTTGAGCCAGTAAAGGCCACTTGTGGCTGGGCTACTGATCTCCGTGCACAGCGGGTCCAGTGGTTTCCTATGGTGAAGGCTGTTGTCCGTCTTTGGTGATCAATCTGGATTCAGATAACACTGCAAGGTTCAGCAGGCTCGGGTGTATCTTTTGGCTGTCGTGGATCGGTCTTTTTGTTTGCCCTTCACCGGTGATTTGAAGAATATGGCTTGCTGGGAGGGGCTACTTCAGGATTGATGGCCTTGGTGCTGGTTCTAGGGGGTCAGCCGACTGACCCTTGGAGTCACTTCTTTGGGCTGGGGCTCTGGAGTGACATTTCCATGAGCCAGGAGCCAGTTACAGTCCTCTAGCCCAAGGTGCGGCAGGTGGAGTCCAGCAGTCAGTGCAGCCTCTCCTGCCAGGTCCAGGGGTCAGCAGGACAGTCCTTCTTCAGTCCTTTCTCCAGTTCTGTTGTGATCTGCAGTTCAGAGTGCCATGGGTGTCATATTTATGCCCAGAAAGTGCCCTAGGGTGATGATGCAGTTACTAGCCAATGGGCTACCAGGATCCCTCCTGCCTTGTGACAGCTTCTGGCTATATATGGCATCTAGCAAGCCCAGAGTGCACTATTCTGCCCAGTCAGAAGATGTCTGAACCCCTCCTTGGAAGTTAGGAGCTTGGTAGCTCACCCTAGAGATGTGGCTACCTGTGGGCTACATGCCCATGGTAAACGCAGTGCTAGTTACTCCTCTCTTTTCCTGCCACCAGCCTGTCCACATGAACAAAGGGGCAGACCTAGATGAGTGGGATTTCCATTTGCCCACCAAAGGCGACTTCCCTCTTTGAAGCTTGCCTTTTGGGCCAACACCCGGTGTGGCTTCCTGCAAGGAGGAGGTAGCACTTCCCTCTGTAGCAGGCTTCTATGGTTCCTGAGCCTTGGGGCCATTCACACAACTACCCAGGAGGGCAGACGGCTTTTTGGTGGCCAGCAATTGTGCAAGGCCACTGGACAAACTGAGCAACAGAGTGGCAACTTTCTAAAAGTTGCCTTTCCTTAATAGTGACATTAAATTCGACTTGGGCATCAAGTCAGTTTCAATGGCACAATTAATTTGATACCGCGAAATACCCATTTTAGTAGTCCCATTCAGAAGTTAGCCAGGCTGCTCTGTAGCAGCCAATGGGGCTACTAACGTTTCCACAACAAAAATAACAATTTGGGGTTTTGCGGTTAGGACATTTTAAAGTATATGTCCTACTTAATAGTATACAGCTCCTTACCTTAAGGCTCGATAGGCTCCCTTAGGTGAGACTTCCATATATTGTTAAATGAAAGTGGGGACTTTGCCATGGATTCAAATGGCAAAGTCGAACTAGCAGTTTTAAAACAGTTCTTCCAGACTGCAGCGGCAGGCTGGGAGCCATTTTGTACTTTTTTGCACACAGGGTGGCACAATCAGTGCTGGAGCCCTCGGTGGACACTCTGTCTTACAGGCGCTGGTCAACCTTGGTACCAAACCAATGCCATTTGGGGTAGGCAATTCCTCATATATTTTGTAAGAGATTAGAAGATTGGCACTGAGGCCTGGTTAGCAGGCCTCAGTGCACCTCTCAGAAGTCAAGCAAATGTCAACATCAGTCCAAAACTTTGATGCATTTCCTTGCATTGTTCATTACGGCAAAAACTTTTTTTTGCCATCTGAAAAATATTTTCCTAGGTGGATACATCTTTTCCCTTGCACCCACATTAAACAATAGGGAGTTCTGTTTTTTTTTCACACTCAGTTTGTAAATGCATTACAACCTTTTTGCCACCCTGTACTTCATTTAGAGCAATACAGTGCTCATAGGTAGATTAGGGCTAATATCACAAGGTGCTCTATTACTCATTTGAATAGGGATTTTAGGCAGCAATGGAGAACATTTGCAGAAAACAGTTTCCATAAGTTTTTCACATTTAGGGGTAACTTTTTGCTTGTGATACTGGTGGTATTTTCCCCCAGCTATAATGTGGTATTCACTAGCATCCTAAAGGCCACTCTGTTCCTCCGATAAGAACTTCTACTAAACCTGAGACTGTAAAAAACCATAGCAGCGAATGCTCCACAGGTGTAAAGTTCATATGTGGTGGTAATCTGCACAGAATACCGGTTCTGTAATGAGCATCTACCACTGTCCCCTGGAGATGCAGTTTTGTCCACACCTGACCCATACCTCAGAACCTTTTGAAGTAGCTTGGGGGGTGAGACTGTCAATTTTAGCTGGAGACCCCAGATTGTTTTCAAACTAAGTATGACTTTAGCTTACCTGTCACCTACATATTTGAATCCTTATGTTGAAAACACACTGAATAAGTAATTCTTCAAGTGCATGCCATATCCAACAAAGTCATGCTATTTTCATACACAGAGTCTATTGTGCTTCACATTTCTCCCAGATGTGGACCTGTGCTCAGCATGCTCGAGGAATAGCTCAATGAGCTGCACGTTCATGCCTTGAAGAAAGTGATGATCAACAGGTGGAATCCTGCCTGAGCCCTCTCAGCTATCCATCCTCCCCCAGGTCGGTAAATTGAGCGAAAAGACAAGGTGATATTATAAGCCAATTCTGCTCCTGTTCCTTATCTGACACTGCCACCCAGAAGCTCTGCCACAAAACAGGAAGGCAGGTGAAGAAGGAGTGCTGGTGGGTGAATGGGCATGTTCCACAAGACAGGAAGGCTGATGAAGGAGGGGGACTGGTGGGTGAGTGGGCATGTTCCACAAAACAGGAAGGCTGATGGAGGGGGACTGGTGGGTGAGTGGGTGAGTGGGCATGTTCCATAAAACAGGAAGGCTGATGAAGGAGGGGGACTGGTGGGTGAGTGGGCATGTTCCACAAAACAGGAAGGCTGGTGGAGAAGGGATACTGGTGGGTGAGTGGGCATGTTCCACAAAACAGGAAGGCTGATGGAGGGGGACTGGTGGGTGAGTGGGCATGGTCCACAAAACAGGAAGGCTGATGAAGGAGGGGGATTGGTGGGTGAGTGGGCATGTTCCACAAAACAGGAAGGCTGATGGAGGGGGACTGGTGGGTGAGTGGGCATGTTCCACAAAAAGGAAGGCTGGTGGAGAAGGGATACTGGTGGGTGAAGGGGCATGTTCCACAAAACAGGAAGGCAGGTGAAAAAGTGAGGGTTGGTGAGTTGATGTAAAGCTGCTAAGGTCTGACTCCATTGTATGTAAGCCCTGACTCCATTTTAGGTAATGGAAGTCGCCATCTTACCTATCTTCGACAATGGAAGTTGCCATGTTCCCCGATTTAGTCAGAATCATTGTCATGTCTGCCCTTAGACGCAGATGTCGTCAGACCATATCTTTCTTAGAACTGTGAAAGAGTCAAATCATTTGATTAATGACATAGATACAACACTTGATGTGACATTTGTCTGGATCAGATTCTACTCCTCACCATTTCAAGGTTGAATAAAAACACATACAGACATATAACCAAAATAGTATAGTCTGAATTGATGTCCTTTTACCTTATATGTTCATAAGGAAACATCTGGGACACCTTGATGCATATATCTATGTCATTCCTAAACTTGTCAGGAAAATATCAGATATTCCAAATTCTGATAGGATTTAGTATGTAAAGACTAACGCTTGACCACTTGTCAGGAGAGGTCCTTTGCCCAGATTATCACCTGAGATGCTGCCAGAGACAGTCTCACCTACTGCCAGCTCACTTCACACCTTACAGATGCTACATCCCGCCTGAAGCTGATAAAACCAAGTCTTGACTGACCGACTGCTACCGCAGTGTTTGTTTGCTGTTCGCGGGAATACCATCTTCACACCTCCACTGATAAAGACAGCTTTTGCTGTCAACAAGGTATGCAGTGCGCCTCTTCTCCCTAAGAAAATCTAGATTGCAAGTTCTTCTGCCTTCCATGCTCTCTTAGTGTAGCGCATAAAAGTAGACATTAGGGTGTGAAGGAAGTGACCCGATTAGGGCCACCCGGGTCACTCGTGACCACCTCTCAGCCTTCGTTACAAATGAAGAGTTGGTCAGACAGTAGAGAATACAAACCAAGTATGTTTTATTCAGGGTACACTCGAGTGGAGTCCGGTCTGACCAGCCTCCTAGGATTGCTGCAGAGGGACTGACTTCAGCAAGCACGACAATACAGATATGTACAACTCAGAACCAACAAAGACACACCCCAACTGGAAATTTCCAGTTGGTAGCTGGTGAACAAAGGAGGTACAGAAGGATGGGTTTCAGTCCTGAGACCGGGCACATGCTATCTCAGCGCCAAGGTCTCTCTGCCTGCACTCGCCGCTCTAAGGGTGAGAGCAGGCCTATCTAGTGGGAAAGGTATGTACTGACAAAGACATTGTATTCATTAGAACAGCGAAGCTCAACCTTGGAGAAACGAAAACTATTGCAGCTGCTTCCAGCTGGTGTCAGAGACAGAGGGACAGAAGGTAATTTCAATCATGGCTCAAAATGGTGCCGCAAATGCTAACTTAAAACATTCAATGCATGGGTAATTCAGCTAAAGCATTTTTATTCCAACAGACCCTCCTCTTAGCATTCGCTAACTCATTTTAGTACTACCTAGCGACAGATAACATATTGCAGAAAATGAAATCTATCACTATGAGCTGATGCTTGCATTGTTAATATTCAAAGATACCTTCATCAATCAGCATAATGTCATTAATATCTCTCAACAGCATTATTGTGGCATTAGCGTCATGGACTGCTTTATTTGGTTTAGGCGTCAGAGTACTTACACAATAAGCGCAACAAGCTGGGAGGCAGTGTATGCAAAGGCAACATGTAAAGATAATACCAGCAACTGCAACCAGAAAGATAAGAATCTTCCAACCCCAGGACGTGAACAGACCCCAGAACCACCCAGAGAGGGTCCAAGTACCATTTTCTTGGTGTATGTCAGATGAAAGTCTATGCCGCTTCTGTATGGCAGAATACACATTGGGGGCGTGGTGAGGAATGTACACACAACAGCTACTGCCAATCATGCGACAGGCCCCTCCCCGATCAGCAAGGTTGACGTCTAACACCATCCTGTTTTGCAAGGTAACAAGCCTCATAGCCTGGAGCTCAGCAGTGATATTGGTCAGTATCCCTGATGTTGTATTAATAACCCCCCCACAACTCTTGTGAGCCGACGAAGCTGAAGGCTATTAGCCATGGGGCCCCAGAAAGGTACGATACCCTTCATGGCATCCTCAAACTGTTGTAAGGTGGTGTCTGTCTGATCTATATCTTTAGTGTCAATGACCCTTCTGACTCGGGGCAAGTATGCACCCTACGCTGCAGCCGATGATCTTTATGGTAATTTGATAGAGTTATATACACAGGGGGAAGGAGGAAAGAGAGATAACACCTGCCTGACCATCCCTCCGGGAGCCAGACATAAGCTTGGGATCCACAGACAAAATAGACATTACGGGGTGGTATTAAGGGTGGACTATCGGACGTTCTCAACTCATATGTGGAATTGAATCTGCTCTCCCCTACTTTTATCCTCCCAGCCCCCTGGACACAAAAACTAGCTGTTGTGTTAACCACTGACACGGGTATTGGCTTGTCCTCAGTAACATTACGGGCCTGGAAAGATTGGAAGTACTCGGACGTGTTGAACCCCTGGAAGTCAGCTATTTCCATTTGAGACCATGTCCCGTTCTTTACACCTTTGTATGCATTCATGCATGTCCTTAAAAACAATCTACCAAACAGCTCTTGGCCTGTCAAACTGCCGGGGGAAGCCCTGTGATGGAAATGTACATTCTGTACCGTAGTGCGAGAATCAGCAGGTGTCCTATCCAGTGTATCGAATTGGGGATGGGGACGCACCAGACTGAGCAGTGCAAACCAACCCTCACAACTACTGATGTATGACAGTGGCATGGACAACAAGTTATCACGTTTATGAGTCACTGAGGGAAGTAATCCACAAACCCAACATTTTGCTGTATTCGACACCTTATGAGCCTGATGCAACATTTGTACAAATACATTATCCTTATAAGACTTTCGATGCTCTCTTTTGTGAGGGGCCAAAGTGACAAAGATGTGTTCAGGAGGAATCGGTGTTGTACCAACCAAAGAATGTACAGGATACTTCTCAACCAGGATATTCCCAATACAATTATTAGTGCAATCACAACAATTGACACAAAGACTATTTTACTTCTTGTGGACCAACCCCGCACTGGACGTGGAGGTGCAGATGGCTGTTCTTCCTCAGTAACGGGCCGACAAACGGATACATTGTAAAGCAAGGAAAAGGGAATGCAATAAAACTAATGGCAAGGGAGCAAGTGTTCCCAGTGTCCGTCTGAGCCGCACTGGTAGACTCCTATTGTTCATCAACGTTGGCGCACTTGAGCACCGGCGGTGAGGCTGCTCAGTCCTAGCTCGCGATAAATCCCACGTCGTCCAGGATACTGTACCCCCCTCCAGGGGTGCACATTCGATTTATCCTGTCCAATGTCAGAACAATGCACCAATCTCGCCTTACCCTAAACTAACACCGTTGGTACTATTGACAAAGTACACCCTGACTTGCACAGTCCAGCCCTAACTAATCTGACTTCTCCTTTGGTGCACTGTTCCTCCGTCGGGGACACAAATTGTACCTAGTGACTCCAGGCACAGAAGGGTCATGAAAAAGGGGCTCAGGCACAGAGGGGTCAATGGAAAGGGGCTCCTCAATTGCTTTGATCTCTGGGGGTGTTGCCGCATTTAGTACTTCATTGTTTTCGGCATCTGTTTGGGTCCACGTGAGCTCGGCATCGGAAAAAGGGACAAATTGTGGAACTCTCTCGCACTCGGAGTCCCCAATACCATCCCTCATCCACTGGTCGTAGGGCAAAGGCATGGGTACCCTACGGCAGTGGGAGGAATGGATCCAGTTCTTTCGGCCAGAGACCTTCACAGTGGAGCATGTTGAGAGGAGGACCAGTTCCGGCCCCCTCCACCTAGGCTCCAGGCTCCTTTTCCGCTGGAAATTCTTGATGAGGACCCAATTCCCAGGCCGAATATCGTGTCCAGGCCCCTCAGGTACTGCGGGAAGTGCGTCCCTGATCTGTTGGTGAATAGAACGCAGATTTTCAGTTAACTGGTACAGATAATCAACTAGTAAAGGATATTCAATCTCAGAAAACTTACGAGGTCGTGGGACGCCCCAGACATTCGCCGGGAGCCCGAACACGAACTCATAAGGTGACAATCCTGTCCTAGAATGTGCTGTTGCTCTGGTGGACAAAAGGGCTAATGGTAAAGCATCTGGCCACTGTAACCCTGTGGTCTCCTGAATATTTGTCAATTTCAGTTTGAGAGTACCATTGTACTTCTCAACCAAACCTGCTGACTGGGGGTGATTTGCAGCATGAAACTTCTGTCTCATGTGCAGTCCCTCACAAACTAGCTTGACAACCTTGGCATTGAAATGACTTCCGTTATCACTCCAAATCAAGCGGGGCAAGCCGAAACGAGGAAAGAACTCCTTCAGGAGTATCTTTGCAGTCGCAATGGCTGTATTTTCCTTTGAGGGGTAAGCCTCGACCCATTTACTGAACGCACAAACAACCACCAACACGTACTTCAAATTATTGACCCTATCCATTTCGATGAAGTCCATCTGGAGGACTTCAAATGGGAAAGTGGGAGGTGCGAAATTACCGGGTGGTGTAGGGGTGCCCTTGCCAGGATTGTGCATCATGCACACCATGCAGTATTTTACTAAATGGGCAGCTGTCTTGGAGATGTTGTCATTCTGCCATACGGGGTCTAACAACCTGCAAATACCCTTAGAACTGATGTGAGCTGGGCCAAGGGCCATTGTCACTACAGGGAGAACGTATGCATCTGGCAGCATCCACCTCTGCTTCCCTGACTTATCAATCCAACATCCCTCATCATTCAAAGTTGCTGTACTCTCTTGCCACACTGCTAATTCCCCCACCGTGGCCTCACTCTGGATCTCCTTCAAATTCTCTAGAGTATCCTCAAACATGGAGAACTCGGGCACCCACCTAGCTGGACCTGCTACAAACATTCTTTTCATCTTCATACGGGCTGTCTCCTTAGCTGTCTGATCTGCAAAAGCGTTCCCCTCACCCACCTTGCCAGTAACCTTCCTATGAGCGCTACACTTCACAATCGCCAATTTCTTAGGGAGTGTCAAAGCGGACAAAAGCCTATGTATGAGAGGACCATGCTGCATGTGTGTCCCATGGGAAGTAAGGAACCCTCTCTCTGCCCAGAGCCGTCCAAAATTATGGGCGACCCCGAAGGCGTACTGGCTGTCGGTATAAACATTAACGAACAGTCCCTCGCTCAATTCACAAGCCCGAATAAGGGCGACTAGCTCTGCAGCTTGGGCCGACTGATAGGGAACTCGTGATGTCTCAACTACCGTGTGCAGTGTAGTGATTGCATATGCTGCATTGGTGGTGCCATCTGGCAATTTGAAACAAGAGCCATCGACATATAGTTCCCCTTGGGGGTCAGATAAGGGAACATCAGTGAGGTCTACCCGTCTCTTCGCCTCTTCCTCCGTCCGAAAAATGCAATCATGTATATCAATCTCCTCATTTTCAGAAGGGAGGGGTAGTAACGTGGCTGGATTCAGAGTGGCACAGCATTTGATTGTGATGTGCTTTTGGAAGAGTGTTAGCTCGTAACTGGTCAGACATGCACTGGTGAGGTGCTGCGTCCTTGTCTTATTCAAAAGTGTATCCACAGCATGGGGTACCATGACTGTGAGGTCGGTATCAAGTACGTGTCCAGCCGATTGTCTTATTGATACGGCCACAGCCACGACCGCTCTTAGACAGCTTGGGAGGGCTCGGGCGACAGGGTCAAGTATAGCAGAGAAATAAGCACACGGCAGTTGCTTATCCCCAAATTTTAGTGTTAAAACAGAAAGTGCACAACCACCCAGCTCATGGACGTACAACACAAAACATATTTTATAGTTAGAAGTACCAAGCACAGGAGCCGAGCAAAGCACAGTTTTCAATTGCTCAAAAGACTGCTGACACTCTGGCGTCCAAGGCAGGGGCTCATGCACATCTTTTAGTGTTAGTGCCAGCAGAGACTTAACAAGCAATGAGTATCCATGTATTCACTGTCTGCAATAGGAAGTGATACCTATGAAAGCGTGCATATCTTTCTGAGTTTGCGGAACAGGCATTTTCACAATGGTACTGATGCGCTCAGGGGTCAATCTCCTACCCTCTTTCGACAGTAGGTGACCTAAATAGGTGACCTCCTGTCGACAATACTGGATTTTGGAGAGGGACCATGGTCAGCTAGATGTAGCAGCAATTTAACTGTACTAGCTCTACAACCCTGTTCTGTGTCTGAGGCGATGAGCAGGTCGTCAACATATTGGAGTAATACATTACCTGTGGGTAGCGACAAGGAATCCAGTTGACTTTTCAATGCCTGACTATAAATACTCGCACTCTCTGTATAGCCTTGAGGAGCACGACAGAATCTAAAGCTTCTACCAGCTAGGGTGAACCTGAACAGATACCGGCTGTCAGGATGAATGGGGATGCTGAAGAAGGCATTTTTTGAATCAATAACGGAAAAGAATTTAGCAGAGGAAGGAATCATCATCAAGAGAGTCGTAATGTCAGGGACCACTGGAAACTGGGAAATCACTATCTTGTTACCTCCACGCAAATCAATCACAAAGCGGTAAACATCTTCGTGATACTCAGAGGGACCCGAAGGCATCCGTTTAAGGATCGGAAGAATGGGGCTGTTACAAACATTAGCAGTCGTCCCCTCAACCACTCCTTTCTCAATCAAGTCTTGCACAATCTGAATCAAAGCACGCTCACCTGCCTGCGGTATCTTATACTGAGGAATGCGGGGTAAAATAGCACCTTCTTTGACACAAATCGAAACAGGCAATATCTGCAACAAACCCACATCTGTGTCGCCCGTTGCCCACAGTGTGGGTGGCACATCTTTAAATTCGGCAGGGAGTGGTGCATCTTTGGACAGACACTGCGTAGCACACACAAAATTCGGACCCACTGTCATGTAGACAACCTCCGGTGAGCAATATATTGTGGCATGCAATTTCTTCAACAGATCCAGACCTATTACATTTTCTCCACAATTAGATGTCAACAGAAATGATGAATCCACAGTAAAAGGACCAATAGTCAATGCAAGAAGTTTGGAAATGGGGCTCACAACCAGTACACCAGAAAATCCTACCGAAACATTATTATGGCCAGACAGAGCCACCCCAGGGACCAAGGAACGGGAAACAGAGCAGTCCGACGCACCTGTATCCACCAAAAACTCCTTAGTCGAACCATGCACATCCGCACTAACGTACGGACCTCTTTGGTCTACAGGTATCAAGACTGGTCCCTCACCCTGTCCCTGGCTATCCTAGCTGTAAAGCAAAACCAAAGGGGATGATGTACGGAGTGTTGAACATTGCAAGCACTCACCCCCAGTCAACTGATCTGGGTTTAATCCATCATCATTCTTTAGCTCACTCCACCACCCCAGTTCAGACATGGCTATATGCAAATCAGTCTGACCCTGTGCCTCATGGGAACAGTCCAGCCCGAACTGCCAAGCCATGTCTTCCCTGGACCGGAAACAAGCATCCTGGGACCGGTTTCGGGCTCACAGCCCTCATCAGCCAGGCTATCTTGAATCCAGTGGCAAAGTGAGCAAGGGACCCACGTCTGGGTATACCCTGCCAACTTATGGCGAACAAAGCAAAACCAAAGGGGATGATGGACGGAGTGTTGAACATTGCAAGCACTCACCCCCAGTCAACTGATCTGGGTTTAATCCATCATCATTCTTTAGCTCACTCCGCCACCCCAGTTCAGACATGGCTATATGCAAATCAGTCTGACCCTGTGCCTCATGGGAACAGTCCAGCCCGAACTGCCAAGCCATGTCTTCCATGGACCGGAAACAAGCATCCTGGGACCGGTTTCGGGCTCACAGCCCTCATCAGCCAGGCTATCTTGAATCCAGTGGCAAAGTGAGCAAGGGACCCACGTCTGGGTATACCCTGCCAACTTAGGGCGAACAAAGCAAAACCAAAGGGGATGATGGACGGAGTGTTGAACATTGCAAGCACTCACCCCCAGTCAACTGATCTGGGTTTAATCCATCATCATTCTTTAGCTCACTCCGCCACCCCAGTTCAGACATGGCTATATGCAAATCAGTCTGACCCTGTGCCTCATGGGAACAGTCCAGCCCGAACTGCCAAGCCATGTCTTCCCTGGACCAGAAACAAGCATCCTGGGACCGGTTTCGGGCTCACAGCCCTCATCAGCCAGGCTATCTTGAATCCAGTGGCAAAGTGAGCAAGGGACCCACGTCTGGGTATACCCTGCCAACTTAGGGCGAACAAAGCAAAACCAAAGGGGATGATGGACGGAGTGTTGAACATTGCAAGCACTCACCCCCAGTCAACTGATCTGGGTTTAATCCATCATCATTCTTTAGCTCACTCCGCCACCCCAGTTCAGACATGGCTATATGCAAATCAGTCTGACCCTGTGCCTCATGGTAACAGTCCAGCCCGAACTGCCAAGCCATGTCTTTCCTGGACTGGAAACAAGCATCCTGGGACCGGTTTTGGGCTCACAGCCCTCATCAGCCAGGCTATCTTGAATCCAGTGGCAAAGTGAGCAAGGGACCCACGTCTGGGTCATACCCTGCCAACTTAGGGCGAACAAAGCAAAACCAAAGGGGATGATGGACGGAGTGTTGAACATTGCAAGCACTCACCCCCAGTCAACTGATCTGGGTTTAATCCATCATCATTCTTTAGCTCACTCCGCCACCCCAGTTCAGACATGGCTATATGCAAATCAGTCTGACCCTGTGCCTCATGGGAACAGCCCAGCCCGAGTGGGACGGGTATGCCCAGACGTGGGTCCCGTGGGTCCCGTGCTCTCCATGCCACTGGAATCAAGCTATCCTGGCTGAAGAGGGGTGAAACCCCGAAACCGGTCCTAGGATGCTTGTTTCCAGTCCAGGGAGACCCTGACCTGGCAGTTCGGGCTGGACTGTTCCCATTGGGCACAGGGTCAAGACTGATTTGCATATGGCTGGGTTCAAAATGGAGTGGCATGGTGAGCAAAAAAACGATGGATTTAGGCCCAGATCTCTGTACTGGGGTGAATGTATGACATTGTTCTGCATTCTGTCCATCAACTGTTGTTTTTGCATTTGTCATCCTAGCTGTAAGACATCCCAGTCAACTCATCCGTATCATAGTCGTCATGGTAGTACTGTTCCCCCCAGGGTCGTCAAAGTGGTTCTGATCAATACGACCCTGCGATGTCTCAGTCATCTGAGCCCTGTCCTGACCACCGTCTCCACGACCCCGACAACGAGAACCCCGTCCTCTAGGGACCGCCACCTTCTGCAAAAGCACCGGACACTCGCTGCGCCAGTGTCCCTCCTCCTTACAATATGCACACTGATTCGGCCCTACCGGCGTAGTATTCCTGCTAGTACGAGGAAGCTGCCAAGCTGGACCACCACGTCCCCTACCATTCCCTCGAGAAGCCTGCTACAACAACACCTTCGTCTTCAAATCCTTATGCTTTTTCTCCATCTTCTCCTTCTCCTCGTTTTCCCTGTGCTCATAATACTGTGCCATATTCAAAATAACAGAAGGAGAGGATATGGACCAGGTGCTTTCGGAAGCCTGTAATCGAGTCGCGATCTCGGGGAGAAAATTTGAAACAAATCTGCTAACAAACAAATGCATACCACCCTCAATTGACAAGTCCTGTCCACTGTAGTCCAAAAACACACTTTCAAACCGGGTGAAAAAATCAGACACACTCTCATCTTTCTTCTGACAACAGGCGACAGCTTGTCCCAATCAATCATTCGGGGTGGGATAAGGGAATGCATATAAGTGATAATACGGCCAGGCAGAGCAAGTATCTCTGATTTAGGCTTCTCACCAGGCTATCTAGTGGGAAAGGTATGTACTGACAAAGACATTGTATTCATTAGTACAGTGAAGCTCAACCTTGGAGAAACGAATACTATCGCAGCTGCTTCCAGCTGGGGCAGAGACAGAGGGACAGAAGGTAATTTCAATCATGGCTCAAAATGGCGGCTGAACATATAATGGTGCCGCGAATGCTAACTTAAAACATACAATGCATGGGTAATTCAGCTAGAGCATTTTTATTCCAACAGGTGTTAGGCTCCAGATGACATTGTAACAATATTAGATATGTGCGGGCGTGGGGAAGGATCAAGGTCGAGACTGCGTGGGGTTAAGGTAGGTTTTATTTTCAGGGTACGTCTCCTTCGTACTGAAGCCAGAGTTAAGCCACAGAATAATGTCTCTTATCCCGGGACCGTCTTCACTCCTGTCTGTCAATTCTCTTGTCGGGTCTCCTTCTGTCTTCCTCTCTTGTCGCTCCGGTACATAGGAGGAAGAAGGGAACAGGGATCAGTATCACGTACCAACGTACGATGGGGAAGGGAGTGAGGGACCACCCGGATTTGTGCTCCGTACTATATACAGGGTGAAAAGTGCACGAAGGGTAGGGAAACCAAGGAGCGGGAGGATAGAGAACCGCCTCTACTCGCCGGTCTTACCCCGTGTCCTGACCCACCCCGCAACCCTTTTCCGTACCTTCGAAAGCCACGCTTCTCCTGAAGCGTGGCTGGGCGCAGCGTGGGGACGTTGGCCTCCTGGCTGCTTCGGGTAGTCCACACCCTCTTCGTTCCTTTGTAGAGATGATGGGATCTTCGTGTCTTGGGTCTCGGCGTCCGTCTCTCCTGCTTCTCCCTCCTCGAGTCCGGATATGTTCCTCTTCGCTTCCTGTATCCTCCCGGCACTTATTGGAGCTGGGGATCCCACGTGTAGAACGGAGGCGGGACTTAGCTGGCTATCGTCCCAGTTAAAGGGACAGGTCTCTGGTTCGGGTTCGTCCGCTTCCGTTTCCTTAAAGGAGCCCTGGTCCCATTTATCCTGTAGGGAAAGAAGAGGGGGAGTGATAACCGGGGGCGCCGACCACCAGTCAGCCGTTAACTCGGTTGTCCCCGATTCGGGGGTCACCTCGTGACACTCCTCCCCCCTAGGATTCTCCCGATCGTGGAGAGGAAAGACTCGCGAAAGAAAGTCAGCACTCCCATTACTGGTCCCTTTTTTGTGTCTCACAGTGAAGGAAAAGGGCTGTAGGGATAGGAACCATCTGAGGACCCTGGCGTTCAGGCTTTTGTTTCTGCTCATCCACTGCAGCGGGGCGTGGTCCGTGAACAAGGTAAAGGGGCTCCCTTCCAGATAGTACCTCAATTTATCGATAGACCACTTGATGGCGAGGCATTCTTTTTCTATCGTGGAATACTTGGTCTCTCGGGGGAACAGTCTCCTACTAATAAACAAGATGGGATGTTCCACCCCCTCAACGGATTCCTGGGACAAGACCGCCCCTATGCCATGGTCTGATGCGTCTGTATGCAGTATGAATGGCCTTGAAAAGTCTGGTGAAGCCAGTACTGGGCTGGTGGTAATGGTGGATTTTAGCCGAAGAAATGCTTCTACCGCCTCTTGGGAGGGTTGTGTCAGAGCTTCGTTTTTAACGTCCTTACGGAGCAAGTTGGTTAAAGGGGTTGCCAGGTCTGAGTAGTGTGGAATAAATCGTCTATAATACCCCAAGAGTCCTAAAAACGCTCTGAGATCCCTCTTGGTCTTGGGAAACGGGGTGTTTACGATCGCTTTCACCTTTTCGTCCTGTGGGGCTATCACCCCATGGCCTAGGATAAAACCCAGGTACCTGACTTTGTGAAAGGCCATTCTGGACTTCTTTGAATTCACATGGAGCCCAGCGTTTTGTAGGGATCGTAATACCGCATGTAGGTGTTGCAAGTGGGTCTCCCACGTGGGGCTGAACACCACTATGTCATCCAGATAGGCCGACGCAAACGAATGGTGTTCGTTTAGGACCATGTTCATTAGGCGCTGAAAGGTGGCCGGGGCGCCATGGAGGCCGAACGGGAGCACCGTAAACTCAAAAAGCCCATCAGGAGTCACAAAAGCTGTTTTCTTTCTGTCTGACACCCGTAGTGGGACCTGCCAATACCCTTTTGTTAAATCGATGGTGGTGATGTATGTCGCCTCCCCCAGTTTTTCTATCAGTTCATCAATTCTAGGTATCGGGTAGGCGTCAAAGGTAGAGATGGAATTCAGGGCCCGAAAGTCCATACAAAACCGTGTTGACCCATCAGGTTTCGGGACCATGACGATGGGGGAAGACCATTCGCTCTTTGATGGGCGAACGACCCCCATGCCCAACATGTCCTCTACCTCTTTCCTTACTGCCTCTCTTTTGCTGCCGGTATCCTGTATGCTTTTTGTTTCACTACTCTTCCGGGCATGGTCTCTATAGCATGTTCTGTGAGGGGGTTTTTCCTGGTTTATCCGAAAAGATCGGGGCGTAACATTCTAAGACCTGGTTTAGAGACCGTCTTTGCTCCTCCGATATGTCAGGGTTTATTACCAACTGTTCCAATGTTTCTGAAGCATGCGGGAAGGAAGGTAGGGTAAAATGCGTGTTTTTGGGGAGGGGACCTATCCATTTCTTTAATAGGTTGATGTGGAACGTCTGGGTGCGAGAGGGTTTTACCTGTACCCTGTAACTTGTTTTTCCGATGGTGCCTACGATTTTATGGGGACCAAGCCATTCCGACCGGAATTTACAGGACGATGAGGTTAGCAGGACTAAGACCCAGTCGCCGATATTTAGGCGCCTCCACTTCTTCCCTTTATCGTACAGGGTTTTTTGTCTCTCCTGTTTCTTCTCTAAGTGGGAGTAGGCCAGGTCCCTCAACTTCCCTATTTTATTCTTTAGGTTCTGTGTGTATTCGAGGAACCCTCGAGTTTCCTCTGTTTCCTCCTTTTCCCAGGCCTCCTTAGTTATTTCTAGAAGGGACCTGGGCTGCCTTCCGTACAATAGTTCAAAAGAAGAACACCCTAGGGAACTTTGCTTTTGACTTCGGATTACATACAGGGCCAGAGGGAGCAGTTGGTCCCATTCCTTGCCGTCATTCTGAAGCATCTTTTTCAAGACTGTTTTCAGGGTGCCGTTGTACCGCTCCACCAACCCATCGGTTTGGGGGTGGTACACGGACGTTTTTATATGACGGAGGTCGAGAGTTTTGCAGACCTCTTTCATGAGGCGAGAGACGAAAGGGGTCCCTTGATCCGTGAGGATCTCCCTAGGGAATCCCACTCTCGAGAACAACTCAATGAGGCGTTCCGAAATATTGGCAGAGGTTGCTGCTCTCAAGGGAAAGGCCTCGGGAAACCTGGTTGAGTAGTCCACTATAACTAACGCATACAGGTTTCCTCTCTTCGTTTTTGGTAGGGGCCCAATGAGGTCCATACTGACTCTCTCAAATGGGGTACCAATGATGGGGAGTGGTTGTAGGGGTACAGGCGGAGGATGGTATGCGTTTCTCTTCTGGCAGATATCGCATTCTTGACAGTGCCGTTTAACATCACCGTATACCCCCGGCCAATAAAAATGTCTCAGGACGTTTTGGGTTGTCTTCTCGGCCCCTATGTGGCCTGCCAGGAGGTGGGAATGTGAGAAAAACAAGATCTGTTCTCTGAAGGACATGGGTACGAGAAGTTGAGGAACGTCCTCCTGTGCAGCTACTCGGTAAAGTAAGTCCTTACTAATGGTGAAGTGAGGGTACGTTGTGGGAGATGGGTTTGTCTTAGTTGTGTGCCATGCGTTTTGTAAGGTGGGGTCATTGAGTTGGGCAAACCTGAAACTCCTGTCCATAACCCAAGGCTCAGGGGAGACGAAGGCAGGAACCGTCTTCCCTGGACTCTCCTTCTCTGGGGTGGTGTGTACAGTGGCCAGGAACATCTCTAGAAAGCCTGGGTTACCTGTCCCTATAATGAGGTCTTCAGGTAAGTCTTCCAACACACCTACCCTCACTGTGTGGGGTTCCCCTCTCTTGTGGATAAGGCTAATCCTGGCTACTGGGTACTGTTTCACGTCCCTGTGCACACACCGGATGTGGACTGTTGCGTCGGGAAGGAGTTGGGACGGACATATAAGGGAACCCTGTATCACTGACTGTCTACAGCCTGAGTCCAGTAGGGCTTTTACGAGTCTCCCATTCACCTCCATGCTTACGTAAAAGGCGGCCCCCATCTCGGCCGTATACATGATGGATCGAGGGATGTATCCTACGTCCATCGGTTCCTCTGGTGGTCTTTTCCTGGGACAGACTCTGGCGAGATGGCCCCACTCCCCACATTCAAAGCACTGCGGACCTCTAAATGGGGGGAAGTCCGGTTTTGTAAATTTGGGACGGGATCCCTCCTGGTAGGAACGGTAGGTCTTCTTCTCCGTTTTCAGCATCGTTGGTTTATGTGGTTTTTCGGTTTCCCACATAGCTGGTCGAGGTTGGGCCCTGGCGAATGTGGTGGCCATGTCTACTGCCTGTTCTGTAGACAGATTCGTGTGCTGGCGTAGCCATTTCTGCGTATTATAAGGCAACGCCTCTAAGTATTGCTCAAGATATATTTTGTCCATTATACCTTCCTTTGTGCATTCATTTGGTCGCAGCCACTTGTCTGCTGCAGCCTTCAGCCGGAAGAAGAGGGTTTTAGGGTTTTCGCCGGGTGCTCCCCTCTCCCTCCGGAAGCGTAATCTAAATGCCTCTTCATCGAGGCCTAGGTGGTCCAGAATGATGGCCTTGATGGCGGGGTAGGACGTGGTGCCGGTCGCGTTTGCCACCTGGTAGGCGGCTTGGGCCTCTCCGGTCAACAGTGGTGCCAGAAAGAAGGGCCACTTCTCCGCCAGCCAGCCACAAGCCCTGGCGGCCCTCTCAAAGTTCAACATAAACGCATCCGGGTCCTCCCCAGCTATGTACTTCTGTAAGGACACCCCGGAGGGACCATGGTGTGGCCCGGTTGGGGTTGACGTCGCTGGACGGTCTACCATCAGTTTCTGTAGGTTCTCCATTTGGGATGCCATGGAGTCTTTGAAGACTTCGCGGTCGGCCTGTGCCGACGACATTTGCCGCTCTACGGCCCATCCCAACTTGTCCTGGCCGTGGACGAGGTGCTGTATCAGGGAGTCCATTATTACAGGTTCTATGGACATGCTGCCCGCATTCTCCACCACTTGTGGGCGTGGGGAAGGATCAAGGTCGAGACTGCGTGGGGTTAAGGTAGGTTTTATTTTCAGGGTACGTCTCCTTCGTACTGAAGCCAGAGTTAAGCCACAGAATAATGTCTCTTATCCCGGGACCGTCTTCACTCCTGTCTGTCAATTCTCTTGTAGGGTCTCTTTCTGTCTTCCTCTCTTGTCGCTCCGGTACATAGGAAGAAGGGAACAGGGATCAGTATCACGTACCAACGTACGATGGGGAAGGGAGTGAGGGACCACCCGGATTTGTGCTCCGTACTATATACAGGGTGAAAAGTGCACGAAGGGTAGGGAAACCAAGGAGCGGGAGGATAGAGAACCGCCTCTACTCGCCGGTCTTACCCCGTGTCCTGACCCACCCCGCAACCCTTTTCCGTACCTTCGAAAGCCACGCTTCTCCTGAAGCGTGGCTGGGCGCAGCGTGGGGACGTTGGTCTCCTGGCTGCTTCGGGTAGTCCACACCCTCTTCGTTCCTTTGTAGAGATGATGGGATCTTCGTGTCTCGGGTCTCGGCGTCCGTCTCTCCTGCTTCTCCCTCCTCGAGTCCGGATATGTTCCTCTTCGCTTCCTGTATCCTCCCGGCACTTATTGGAGCTGGGGATCCCACGTGTAGAACGGAGGCGGGACTAAGCTGGCTATCGTCCCAGTTAAAGGGACAGGTCTCTGGTTCGGGTTCGTCCGCTTCCGTTTCCTTAAAGGAGCCCTGGTCCCATTTATCCTGTAGGGAAAGAAGAGGGGGAGTGATAACCGGGGGCGCCGACCACCAGTCAGCCGTTAACTCGGTTGTCCCCGATTCGGGGGTCACCCCGTGACAATATGTTAATTTTATTCTAATTTATAAAAACTTTCCTTCTTGCTGTTTTTGTAATATTCTGTGCAGTTGTTTTAGATGTACTGAGAAACAGAACGTTCCTGTAGTAATAAATACTTTTACTTCATTCTTCTTAGTGAAGTGTGTGCGATATTGTGAATAATGAAATAGGTTTGTTACTGTTACCCTGATGGGCCTGATCCCTTTATGAGATTTTTAGTAACCCAAAAGCAATACTTCTATATCAATTACACATTGAATAGTGTTCTGTGGGGCTGCAACAACCTGTCTTTCACCTTTCACATAGCTGGGCCTTTGAACCAAGTTCGCCTGTGTCACCCATTGAATGGGAAAGCACACCTTGTAGAGTTACACCAGAAACATAACTTATGCAACAATTGGCAGTCAATGTGAGGCCCATATCTTACAGTTACGCCTTAATAGTTTTTTCACTATTCACGCGCACATGAACCGTTACTATGCCATTACGGAGACGTCCGTAGAAATCGTGGTTACCTCCTGCTGGGGATAAGGAAGCGCCTATTTCCGTTGGTTTGTCAAGCTTGACTCATGCACGGTTATTCCCCACTCAGTGGGTTTTCTAATTCTTTGATTGCAATTATCAATTGAATCCATTCATTAGGGCAACAGCTATTGTGATAAGGGGCCAATTGCAGGGAAGCAGTCACTTAGCATTTCAAAGTACAAGGTGTCCCCGATGGTGGGGGGGGGGAGCAGTTACTTTTGTAATAGCTGCATATCCAGCATATGCCTTTGAGACAATTTACTCCCGGCTGGAGCTCGAGCCTATTGATCCTTCCTCAGAGCAGTTCCCAAGTTCACAGGAGTAAATCCGCGGGTACACTATAGGAGCTACCAAGAGTTGGAAATCCCTTTAACTTACCAGGAACACCAGAATTGGTTTAGTGGTTAGTTGCCACATACACACAGAAATGTCCCTTTGGGGGCTCTGAGCAATGACAGAGCTACGTAGCCAGTCTTGGCTAGCTACACACCAGTTCCTCGCCCAGACAACCTAACACACGCTGCGGTGGTACGTGTTTTAAATTACACAGTCGCCTTATACAGGAGACTTGTACAGTTTGTTCATCATACTTTGAGCTCCATACCTGCTGTCACAGCAGGACCTCCAGTTCCCACATAATTACAAACTATTAGTCCACAGACTATAAATGATATCATGGGAAAAGCGCCGACGAAGCGTGATGAAATAGCTTTCTGGATTGCTTACAAGACCAATCAGTTAGAAGCAGTGTATCCATACACTACCCCCCAAGATAAACACAGAATACTAACTGTGTGCCTCCCTCTTTGAATGGTGCCTCCCGTAGAGGAGTGCAACACCTGGGGAAACATCTTCAGCTACATTTACACTAGTACACATGGTACACCTTCATTGACAGTCCTCCCTGATGTGCTTAGGTACAAAATGAGCATAGAGCTGCACCAGCTCTGGACTTAGGAATTCATGGGGAATTTTCCTACAGTGTCCTCCATCATCCTAAGCAATATTTAGAGAGAGGCTTCGTTCCAACTATATGTCAGAGACTGGAAGCAGTTCCAGTTCAAGACTGTGAACCAGAACTACCAAAAATAATCACAGCCGTTTATACCTCTCTAGGAAGAGATGTCCTGGGTACTCGGCCTGTTAAGCCACATTTAAAGCCTAAAAATGACACTGAAGGCTCATTTAAAGATAAATCTACAATGGAAGGAAAGAAAAACAGAATGATAAAAGACTGACTGGATCACCCACTTCTCAGGAATCTGGCAGGGGTGGTTATAACTTAAGACCACAAGAAAATGAAAAAACCTGAACAGTATCAGTATTCTGATAGCCGCTCTTCACATTCTTTTCAGGACACTGAGGGTGAAAAATCAGAGAGAGGGAGCGGATCCGAGTACTGAAGAAAAGAGGAGTACAGTTGGAAAAGTGAAGCAGGATGCACGACTGACATCAGTGTAAAGAGGGAGGAGAAAGGATTGGACTCTAAGACCCCAGTAAAAAAGAAGAAATTAGCAGGACTTTCTAAGAAACATGCCAATTCAGCTACATGTCCTCCTGCGAACCAGGACTTTGGCGAGAAAGCTCCTAGACAGCGCCGTTGAAGTCACAATAGTTCATCAGACACTTCAGAGATTTCTGGATGCGAGTCAAACTGACGACTTCATTCAGATCGAGACTCCAGATCAACATTTAAATCCTCCTGATAGGGTTTACAGTCTGAACATACAAATTGAAGGGGACATACCACACATTATCAAAGCTGTCTTCTGCACACAATTATGTGATCATTATAACATCATCCTGGCAGAAGAAGACTGGCCTCCAGACTTCATTAGGGAAGCACCCCAGGGTGAGGAAGTCCTAGGGGTACCCTTCTCTCCCATAGTATCTGAAGATATCAGGGAAATTTATGCCAGTGAATGGGCTGTATGAGAAGCTCCTGCCTGATATAGAAATAAAGCGGGGTGGGATTAACACTCTAGTCCACATGTTATTCCCTTACGCAGCAAACAACAACCACAAGCTCAAAACCATTTAAAACCAGAAGCTAAAAGTGGTATTAAAGCAATAGTAGATCAATTGCAGTACCAGGACATGATAGTGCCTTGTCTCTCACCAATGAACACACCCCTTTTTCTTGTCTATAAATCAGACGACTCCTATAGAATAGTCGTAGGCTATAGGAATTTAAATGCGCATACACGCACATATGCAGTACAAAACACGCATAGCACAGTTCTAATGCTGGTGCGGAAAAAATATAAAATGGCCCTGAATATTTTCAGTGGGTTCTTTAGTCAAAACATAGCGCCTGAAAGTGAGTATCTAACCGCTTTCAGTTTCAACAGAGTGCAATTTTCATTCTGATGCTTGCCTGTGGGCTCTAAGAACAGCCCTGATTTCAGCACAAATTATGGTGGTCTTACAACCACATCCTGAGGTATTGTCATACATTGATATCTATCTCACTGATGATGATTTGAATCTACACCTAACAAGAGTAGACAGAGTAGTTGACCATATTAACATCACACAGTTACAAAATTAATTTTAAAAAATCAAAAATTGCTTACCTGACGCTGACCTTCTTGGGATACGAGTTATCCAGTGAGGGCAGAGATTTAGCTGCCTACTTCCTTCAGAAGTACGTTACCT
The DNA here is from genome assembly GCA_963921515.1 of Calotriton arnoldi. Lineage (NCBI taxonomy): Eukaryota > Metazoa > Chordata > Amphibia > Caudata > Salamandridae > Calotriton > Calotriton arnoldi. The sequence continues at coordinate 20,959 of CAWUFW010018276.1, read as the reverse complement.
TGCAGCCTCCCAACATATCGAAAAAGTTGCAATGCCTGTTGAGGTTTCTGAACTTTGGACATACTTATTTGTCTCACTATGCTGAGAGAGTGAAGCCCTTGTATGACCTGATTTCTCCCATGTTTTCATCCAAACAGTGGCCGAACGTGCATACTAATATCTTGCGCGCTCTACAAGCAGACATGCTTGTGACTAAGGGCCTGATTTAGAGTTTGGCGAACCAGGTTACTCAGTCACAAACGTGACGGATATCCCGTCCGCCGTTTAATGAGTCCATTATATCCTATTGCACTTGTAATACAGTGGACAGGATATCTGTCATGTTTATGACTGAGTTAAACCATCCGTCAAACCCTAAATCAGGCCCTAAATATTTACAAACTAGGGACAGTTAAGCCAGCCTAGCTATCAGAGTCATACTCGGTCACTATAGTTACACCTATGTGACCTACAACGAAGGACAGACCGTCCCCATTGCTTACAAGTCTCACTTGTATTCCCTGGCAGAAGCATGCTTTGATTCTATTGAAAAAATCCTGAGGGCTGTGCAAACCACTATTCTAAAAGAGCGCCCCTTGGTGCAGGGAAAACATATCATTATTGTTTCTCCCAAAACCACACTACAGGCAGCCACAGAGCCAAGCATACCCAATACTCATGCTGTACATCCTAGATGGGTACAGTGGGCCTCTTCTTTAAGTGCAGTTGATGTAAAGTTTCAGTATGATCCCTTATGTTTGTACACAAGCTTTTCTCCAATACGAACAGGATGTTGCTCCGACTCCAGCTACAGTACCCATTGAGTCTTACCAGAGTATCTTTTATACAGATGATTTTGCCCAACCTGCAGGAGGAGCTAAACACAAACGCTCCGCAGCCTGCGCAGCAGTACAAGGTGTAGTGAAGGATGGTGAATATATCCCACAGAACACCCACACTGAACTCCTAGGTGACAGTACTGCATAACATACAGAATTGCATGCTGTTAGACCTGGCATCATTGGCGCGGGTCTCCCTTCCTCTTTTCGCTTCTGACCTTTTATGTTGGCTGGATTTAGATGCTCTGGGCGCTGTGCCACTGCCAATCAGTGACACAGCGCGAATGCTCCCTGTGTAAAGATAACTGTATGAATTGGGATAACCATAATTGGCTTGTTTGGTTTACTTGTCAGCCCCTAGTATCAGTGCACTGTGTGTGCCCAGGGCTGGTAGACCAAATACTGCTGGTGGGCCTGCAGCGCTGATTTGCGCTACCCACCGAAGCAGCTTTCAAAGTAATGTCTGTGTAGCATGTTCTAATAGCGAGTTACACTCCGTTTCCCTGTTTACTAGTGTGAGGCTACCCGTTCTCATAGGCCAGAATGGGCAGGCTGAGCATTACATGCCCTAATCCTACCTGCCCCAGGAACCTGATAGGAACGTCGAATTTGATATGTTTAAGCTCAGAACATTGAGATACATCTTTTAGTAAGGATTATTAGCGTAGCCCGTGTTCGAAAATGCCTCTACGAGAAACAAGGTATTTTCTGGCCTAAACTTTCCTGTAGGCTTTGCTAGCGTGTGTATTGGCCGTCTGGTTTTGGAGCAGCAGGGCCAGCTGGGTCAGACCTGGCTGGAGAGAGAGATCAGCATGTAGAGTAGGGTGAGGGGGTGACTCTTTGATCTGAGCAGGGCCATGCCTGGCAAGGTGAATGATGGCTCCACCTCCCACTGGGCGTCTGATAGCAGACCCCCAGATTCCCAAAGGGCAGGATGTCGCCTCGTAAACCAAGTGCTCCCCGACCCCACCGAACTGGTTCTGGCTGGATGCAGTGATTTGTGACTGCAGAGAACAAAGACTTTTTAGGTATAAAACGCTGCGCTGAAACCTTTTTCAGGTGTGTTCCTTCTGGATGTCAAGACGAAACTCTGTCCGAGCGGACAGAGTAAAGGTCTTCGAAACTTTCACCAAGCTTGCTGAAGAAACTACCCGAGGGCCTGAATTGAGAGAGCCTCCTGCTGAAGTCTCAGGGACATTAGACTTCACCCCATCAGCCGCCTGAATTCCTGCGCTAGGGATTCTACTTGCAGGTGAGGCCTCCGTCGAGTAATCCGGAACCTCTAGTTCTACTGTGAGGAACGCGGACTGGTAACCCTTGTTAACTCTGTGTGTGGGCCGCCGCAGCTAAGAGAGCTGCCGCCGCTGAGCGCCCGCCTTAATTTGAATCTTCTGAACCTTCGCTGAACCTGTGTGGGCCGCCGCAGCTAAGAGAGAGTTGCCGCCGCTGAGCGCCCGCCTTAATTTGAATCTTCAGAACCTTCGCTGAATCGGTGTGGGCCGCCGCAGCTAAGAGAAGCTGTTGCCGCTGAGTGCCCGCACTTGTGTCAGCTGTGCCTCATCGTGATTTGTCCTGTGGGCCGCCGCAGCTAAGAAGAGCTGTTGCCGCTGAGTGCCCGCACTTGTGTCAGCTGTGCATCATCGTGATTTGTCCTGTGGGCCGCCGCAGCTAAGAGAGAGCTGTTGCCGCCGAGTGCCCGCACTTGTGTCAGCTGTGCATCGTCGTGATTTGTCCTGTGAGCCGCCGCAGCTAAGAGAGAGCTGCTGCCGCGGAGTATTCGCACCTTTGCTAACTTTACGTCATCCTGATTTGTCCTGTGAGCCGCCGCAGCTAAGAGAGCTGCGGCCGCTGAGAGTTCGCACCTTGGCTAACTGCATCATTGTGATTTGTCCTGTGGGCCGCCGCAGCTGAGAGAGCTGCTGCCGCAGAGGTGCTCGCACCTTTGCCAGCTTCGCATCATTGTGATTTGTCCTGTGGGCCGCCGCAGTTAGGAAAGCTGCTGCCGCTGAGTGCCCGCATCTTTGCCAACGTTGCATCATCGTGAATCGCCCTGTGGGCTGCCGCAGCGAGGAGAGGCTGCTGCCGCTGTGCGCCCGCTCGGAGCTGCACGACGAGTCATCGCCACCACCAGCCCGGGCCACCGCAGCCGCGTGCTGCTGCCGCTGGGAGCCCGCCTGTCCCCGAGCGCCCGAATCATTGTGAGTGCACATTGCGGACCACTGCAGTCGAGAACTGTGGTCGCTGGGAGTCCGCCTGTCACCGTCTCCGCTTCTTCGAGAAGCTACGTACTGTGTCCCCGTCCAACGGCAGGTATCTGGTGCGCAACGGGTCTCGTAGACCGAGGCCTTGAACTCAGTCAGTGCCACGTTCTGGTGAATACGTTATTGCCTTTTTAAAGTCCCTACTGATTTACGTGCATTGTGACTGGTTAAAACGCTTTTGAGAGTCTCTTACTAAACCTTAGATAAAGATACTATTTTTCTATACCTCCTTGAGTTGTGTCCTTTTGTGGTGTCGTTACTGCCTTATTGTGCATGGTCATAAATGCTTCACACACTGCCTCTGAGATAGGTCTAACTGCTCGTGCTACATTACCACAGGGTTGAGCAGGGGTTATCAAAGGGGGTAGCCCACTTGCCCTGACTTAGGAAGAAGGGTCCCTATTTGGGCATTGGCGCCAGCCATGGCCATCTAGAGACCCCCATTTCTAACATTGGCAGTCAGCGGTGGGATCAGGACTTGCATTTATGATCCACGTACAATAACTTGTAGACACCACTAGTGAGTACAGACGAAAGCGCAGACACGCGCAGATTTTTTTTTCCCCTCCGAATTATTATATATTTTTTTTCGGTTGGTTGTTTTAGTAGTGAATTGTTGATCGCAGCCATGAGTACTGCTAATAGGGAAGGCCAACATCCAATGCTTCGGAGGATCTCGCCTTTGAGGAGGAAAGATTAGATACCTATACTGCCAAACAGCTGAAGTCATTTTGTAAGCAATTCGCAGTCCCCGTGATAGGTCTCTCTAGGAAGGAGGAGTACCACAAGGCGCTGAAGGCCTGGTGGGAAGCCAGAGGGTCCACTGGGGATGAGGAAGAGAATGCTGGAGGGCAGCAGGATGAGGCAGTAGAGGGGGGGGAGATAGAACACTCTCCAATCCAGGTACTAGTGTATCCCAAAGGAGCCTGACCCCAGAAGAGCTGGAGGACAGGGAGAGAGATAGGAGGCATAGTTTAGAGATGGCGAAATTGGAAGGTCAGAAGGACCTTGAGAGTAAGAAGTTAGACATTGAGAAGAATCGATTGTCAATTGAACTTGAGAAAATGAGAATGGAACATGAGAGAATGTTGAGGAGATAGAGATCAGGGCGAGAGTGTCCCGGTCTCCCCCTCTGGTGGCAGCATACCTTTAGTAACTCCAGAGAGTAGAGTTTATATTCCTAAGGATGTTATTAAGGATTTTCACAAGAGTGACGATATTGGGCAATGGTTTGCCGCATATGAGATAGCAATGGTGTCCCACCGGGTCCCTGAGCAGGATTGGGGAGCGGGATTGTGGGGGCGCTTTGTGAGTGATGGTAGGGCTACCCTGTTGGACCTGCCTGAGGAGAGCAGGATGGTGTATGCCCATATGAAAGAAGCTTTGATGACCCGATATGGTTTGACCCCAGAAATGCACAGGCAGAGGTTTACGACCTGTAAGAAGTTAGAGGGTACCACGTGGGTTGAATATGTGTCTTTTTTCTGCAGAGCAATGGATCGCTGGGTAAAGGGTAGCAAAGTGGAAACTTTCGAGCAATTGTATGATTTGTTTGCGTGGGAGCATTTTTCTAGTAACTGTTTTCCAGAGCTACGCCAGCACCTGATTGATAGCAAGCTGACTAACCCTAGGAAGCTTGCTGAGGAGACGGACCGCTGGGTGAACACTCGGGTCCGCAAAGGTTTTGTGGGAGACTTCGCCAGAGGTGGGCAGGGTCCCCAGCAGAGAAGTGGGGGGGACAAGGGTAAGTCGAGGAGTTCAGAGAGGGCCCCAAAGTAATTCCCAAGAGAACCAAGCAGTGGTGTCCCAGCCTCCCCTGAGAAGAAGCCAGTGTCCCCGACAGGTAGGCCTGTTCAGAGGGGGCCACTCACCTATTTCAGGTGTGGTCAAGTGGGCCACCGGTATTATGATCCCCAGTGTCCTCAGAGGGACCCCAATGCATCCCCTCGGGCACCACCCCGTGCACCACCCTGCCAGATTGCCAGTTTAGCCCTGGGGGGGAGGAGGTAGAGGTCCAAGGTGGGTGGGATCCCGTAGAGTTAACCCTTGTCTCGCTAGGAGACTTTGAGAAGTCCCTAACCCCACACTGCCAAATAACACTCAGAAGTACCGGCAGTGGGTGACCATCAATGGCCATAGGGTGGAGGCTCTCAGGGACACCGGAGCTAGTGTGACTGCTGTCAGCTCCCGGTTGGTGTCCAAAGAGCATGTTGTCCCCCATGCATTCTGCCCCGTAGTGTCAGCAGACAACTCAGAGAGCCAGTGTGAAGTGGCTCAGGTTTCCTTCGAGTGGGGGGGGGTGGTCTCAGGAACTCTTCAAGTGGCTGTGAGGCCCGCCATGCCTGTAGACTGTCTGTTGGGCAATGATCTAGAGAACTCCCCGTGGGCTACTGTGGAGAGAAAGTCTCATTTGGAAATGTTGGGTCTGCCTGAGTGGGCGTGTGTGACCACTCGGTCCATGACAGCTCAGAAGGATGTTCAGGAGGGTCTGGAGCCTGAAAGTATGGCTCAGGCCCCTGCCTCAAAGAGAAGGGGTAGGGGGTGCGGGAAACCGGCCCCCGTGGTTCCCACGGTTCCGGAGGGAGCAGACCTTGAGGGGATGCCCTGGAACCTACAGGGGAACAAGTGGCCGAACTGGGGGACCTACCGGAGCTGACCCATTGGCACCAGGAAGGGGGCCCTCCAGGGAGGAATATTGCGAGCAACAGAGAACCTGCCCTTCTCTTGAGGGTGCGGCGGCAGGTCGCCGCCCAAGCATCAGGTGACCAGACAGGGTCACATTGGATCTATTGGGAGAACGACCTCCTTTACAGCGAGCCCTAAGGTTGCTGAGCCTGGAGTCAGCCCGTGTGCTGGTGGTACCCCAGCGCTTCAGGACCTTCCTACTGGGGTTGGCTCATGATGTGCCACTGGCCGGACATCTGGGGCAGACCAAGACCTTTGAGAGGCTGGTCACCCACTTCCTGTGGCCCCAGATGCGCAGGAGCTCAGATGCTCACTGCAGGACGTGTGAGACTTGCCAGGCAAGTGGGAAGAGTGGGGGGAAGATTAAGGCCCCACTACAGCCCTTTCCCGTTGTGAGCACCCCATTCGAGAGAGTGGGCATTGATATTGTGGGGCCTCTGGATCACAAGACAGCCATGGGCAACAGGTTCATCCTGGTCTTGGTGGACCATGCCACCCGGTACCCTGAGGCCATCCCGCTCAGGACAGTGACTGCCCCGTGGTGGGACGGGCACTGATGGGGATTTTCTCCCGTGTGGGATTCCCCAGAGAGGTTGTGTCCGATAGGGGAACTAACTTCATCTCCAAGTACATGAAGTCTCTGTGGGAGGAGTGTGGGGTAACATATAAGTTCACCACTCCTTACCACCCCCAGGGTAATGGGCTGGTTGCGAGATTCAACCGGACCCTCAAGGGCATGATTATGGGCCTAGGTGAGCCCATGAGGCGTAAGTGGGATGTCCTCTTGCCCTGCCTGATGTTTGCTTACCGTGAGGTGCCACAGAAGTCCTTAGGGTTCAGTCCCTTTGAGCTGCTCTATGGTCGCCCGGTAAGAGGGCCTCTGAGTCTGGTCAAGGAAGGCTGGGAGCGATCTCCCAGGAAACCTCCCCAGGATGTGTTCAGTTACATGCTGGCCTTCAGGAACCAGACTTGGCGTTTCAGGAAACCTGCTGAGGCAAACCTGGAAGCCAGCCAGGAAGAGATGAAACGCTGGCATGATCAGAATGCCACTCTGATCGAGTTTCAGCCTGGACAAAAGGTTTGGGTCATGGCCCCGGTGGAGCCCTGTGCGCTCCAGGATAGGTGGATGGCCCCTTTGAGGTGGTGGAGCGCAAGAGTCCTGTTACCTATGTGGTGGACTTGCAGTCTCCCAGGAACACCTTGCGGGTCCTGCATGTTAACCGCCTGAAGCCCCACTTTGAGAGGTCTGAAGTGGGCATGCTTCTGGCCACAGATGCTGGGATGGAGGAGGAGAGCGAGCCCCTTCCTGACCTCCTGTGTGCAGGGGAGCGAGATGGGCCAGTGGAGGGTGTGGTCCTCTCCACCACACTGACCCCTGAGCAGCAGGGGGATTGTCGCCAACTGTTGGGGCAATTCAGTGATCTGTTCTCCCTGGTACCTAGTGTCACTGATTGGTGTGTCCATGACGTGGACACCGGGGACAGTCCTCCCATTAAGCACAAGGCTTACCGAGTGACTGACCGAGTAAGGGCCTATATTAAGGATGAGGTTACCAAAATGTTTGCCCTTGCGGTGATTGATTCCTCTAGCAGCCCTTGGTCCAGCCCAGTGGTCCTGGTACCAAAAGCTGCAGCGCCTGGGACCACCCCAGAACTTCGGTTCTGCGTAGACTATCGGGGCCTCAATTCAGTCACAAAGACTGACGCGCACCCCATCCCCAGAGCTGATGAGCTCATAGATCGGTTAGGGGCTGCAAAATCCCTCAGCACATTTGATTTGACGTCTGGGTATTGGCAGATCGCCTTGAACGAGGGAGCAAAGGAGAGGTCAGCCTTCTCCACACCCGATGGGCACTACCAGTTCCGGGTGATGCCCTTTGGAATGAAGAATGCCCCTGCCACCTTTCAGAGGCTGGTCAACAGGGTGTTGGTTGGGCTGGAAGACTTCAGTGCCGCCTACCTGGATGACATTGCAGTGTTTAGCTCCTCTTGGGAGGACCACCTGCGCCACCTCTGGGAGGTATTGATGGCACTGCGGAAGGCAGGCCTCACAATCAAAGCCAGTAAGTGCCAGATTGGGCAGGGCTCTGTAGTGTATTTGGGGCACCAGGTGGGGAGCGGCCAGGTGGCGCCCCTTCAGCCCAAAATTGAAACTATCCTGGCGTGGTAACCCCCCAAGACTCAGACGCAGGTGAGAGCCTTCTTAGGACTCACTGGGTACTACAGGAGGTTTGTCAAGGGATATGGCAACATTGTTGCACCCTTGACTGAGCTGACTTCTAAGAAGCAGCCAAAGAAGGTAAACTGGACTGACACCTGTCAGAACGCTTTTTGACGCCCTGAAGACTGCCATGTGCACTGCACCCGTGCTTCAGGCGCCCGACTTTTCAAAGGAATTCGTTGTCCAGACAGACACCTCAGGGCATGGTATAGGGACTGTTCTGTCACAGATCAATGAGGAGGGACTAGACCAACCGGTAGCCTTCCTAAGCAGGAGGTTACTTCCCCGGGAACAGAGGTGGAGTGCAATTGAGCGTGAGGCATTTGCTGTGGTCTGGGCGCTGAAGAAGCTGAGACCATATTTGTTTGGGACTCACTTCCGGGTTCAGACAGACCACAGGCCCCTTAGATGGTTGATGCATATGAGGTGAGAATCCCAAGTTGTTGAGGTGGTCCATTTCCCTACAGGGTATGGATTTCACGGTGGAACACCGCCCTGGTATAGAACACGCCAATGCTGACGGTCTGTCCAGGTTTTTCCGCCTTAGTGATGAGAACTCCCAAGGGAATGGTTAGTTCTCCCCACATTTCAGCTGGAGGGGACGTGTGTTAGACCTGGCATCATTGGCGCGGGTCTCCCTTCCTCTTTTCGCTTCTGACCTTTTATGTTGGCTGGATTTAGATGCTCTGGGCGCTGTGCCACTGCCAATCAGTGACACAGCGCAGATGCTCCCTGTGTAAAGATAACTGTATGAATTGGGATAACCATAATTGGCTCGTTTGGTTTACCTGTCAGCCCTTAGTATCAGTGCACGGTGTGTGCCCAGTGCTGGTAGACCAAATACTGCTGGTGGGCCTGCAGCGCTGATTTGCGCTACCCACCGAAGCAGCTTTCAAAGTAATGTCTGTGTAGCATGTTCTAATAGCGAGTTACCCTCCGTTTCCCTGTTTATTAGTGTGAGGCTATCCGTTCTCATAGGCCAGAATGGGCAGGCTGAGCATTACATGCCCTAATCCTACCTGCCCCCAGGAACCTGATAGGAACGTTGAATTTGATATGTTTAAGCTCAGAACATTGAGATACATCTTTTAGTAAGGATTATTAGCGTAGCCCGTGTTCGAAAATGCCTCTACGAGAAACGAGGTATTTTCTGGCCTAAGCTTTCCTGTAGGCTTTGCTAGCGTGTGTATTGGCTGTCTGGTTTTGGAGCAGCAGGGCCAGCTGGGTCAGACCTGGCTGGAGAGAGAGATCGGCATGTAGAGTAGGGTGAGGGGTGACTCTTTGATCTGAGCAGGGCTGTGCCTGGCAAGGTGAATGATGGCTCCACCTCCCACTGGGTGTCTGATAGCAGACCCCCAGATTCTCAAAGGGCAGGATGTCGCCTCGTAAACCAAGTGCTCCCCGACCCCACCAAACTGGTTCTGGCTGGATGCAGTGATTTGTGACTGCAGAGAACAAAGACTTTTTAGGTATAAAATGCTGCGCTGAAACCTTTTTCAGGTGTGTTCCTTCTGGATGTCAAGACGAAACTCTGTCCGAGCGGACAGAGGAAAGGACTTTGAAACTTTCACCAAGCTTGCTGAAGAAACTACCCGAGGGCCTGAATTGAGAGCGCCTCCTGCTGAAGTCTCAGGGACATTAGACTTCACCCCGTCAGCCGCTTGAATTCCTGCGCTAGGGATTCTACTTGCAGGTGAGGCATCCGTCGAGTAATCCGGAACCTCTAGTTCTATTGTGAGGAACGCGGACTGGTAACCCTTGTTAACTCTGTGTGTGGGCCGCCGCAGCTAAGAGAGAGCTGCCGCCGCTGAGCGCTCGCCTTAATTTGAATCTTCTGAACCTTCGCTGAACCTGTGTGGGCCGCCGCAGCTAAGAGGGTTGCCGCCGCTGAGCGCCCGCCTTAATTTGAATCTTCAGAACCTTCGCTGAATCGGTGTGAGCCGCCGCAGCTAAGAGAGAGCTGTTGCCGCTGAGTGCCCGCACTTGTGTCAGCTGTGCCTCATCGTGATTTGTCCTGTGGGCCGCCGCAGCTAAGAGAGAGCTGTTGCCGCTGATTGCCCGCACATGTGTCAGCTGTGCCTCATCGTGATTTGTCCTGTGGGCCGCCGCAGCTAAGAGAGAGCTGTTGCCGCTGAGTGCCCGCACTTGTGTCAGCTGTGCATCATCGTGATTTGTCCTGTGGGCCGCCGCAGCTAAGAGAGAGCTGTTGCCGCCGAGTGCCTGCACTTGTGTCAGCTGGGCATCATCGTGATTTGTCCTGTGGGCCACCGCAGCTAAGAGAGCTGTTGCCGCCGAGTGCCCGCACTTGTGTCAGCTGTGCATCATCGTGATTTGTCCTGTGGGCCGCCGCAGCTGGGAGAGAGCTGTTGCCGCTGAGTGCCCGCACTTGTGTCAGCTGGGCATCGTCGTGATTTGTCCTGTGAGCCGCCGCAGCTAAGAGAGCTGCGGCCGCTGAGGGTTCGCACCTTGGCTAACTGTGCATCATTGTGATTTGTCCTGTGGGCCGCCGCAGCTAGAGAGAGCTGCTGCCGCCGAGTGCTCGCACCTTTGCCAGCTTCGCACCATTGTGATTTGTCCTGTGGGCCGCCGCAGTTAGAAAGCTGCTGCTGCTGAGTGCCCGCATCTTTGCCAGCGTTGCATCATCGTGAATCGCCCGTGGGCCGCCGTAGCGAGGAGAGAGCTGCTGCCGCTGTGCGCCCACTATGGAGCTGCACGACGAGAGTCATCGCCACCACCAGCCCGGGCTGCCGCAACCGCGTGCTGCTGCCGCTGGGAGCCCGCCTGTCCCCGAGCGCCCGAATCATTGTGAGTGCACGTTGCGGACCACTGCAGTCGAGAACTGTGGTCGCTGGGAGTCCGCCTGTCACCGTCTCCGCTTCTTCGAGAAGCTACGTACTGTGTCCCCGTGCAACGGCAGGTATCTGGTGCGCAACGGGTCGCGTAGACCCAGGCCATGAACTCAGTCAGTCCCACGTTCTGGTGAATACGTTATTGCCTTTTTAAAGTCCCTACTGATTTACGTGCATTGTGACTGGTTAAAATGCTTTTGAGAGTCTCGTACTAAACCTTAGATAAAGATATTATTTTTCTATACCTCCTTGAGTTGTGTCCTTTTGTGGTGTCGTTACTGCCTTATTGTGCATGGTCATAAATGCTTCACACACTGCCTCTGAGATAGGCCTAACTTCTCGTGCTACGTTACCACAGGGTTGAGCAGGGGTTATCAAAGGGGGTAGCCCACTTGCCCTGACTTAGGAAGAAGGGTCCCTATTTGGGCATTGGTGCCAGCCATGGCCAACTAGAGACCCCCATTTCTAACACATGCCCTGCTACATGCATTACAAAAGACTGACTTGTCAGTTCCCACACTTATTGTGTCCGACTCATCCTTTTGTGTGCAAAGGTACAATGTCCATTTGCAGCATTGGCGGTTGAATAATTCAAGGATTCAAAGGGAAAACCTATAAAAAAATAAAAGCTTTGGAGAAAGGCAGCTGTCTTACAAGACAAGCTTCCATTGGTTCTTGTGAGACACACTTTGGGCTATCAGCATGATGGTATTCATGCTAAAGGGAACTGTGCAGCTGACCAAGTGTCAAAAGCTGCAATTCAGGCTGCAGATCTCAAACGAAGATCAACACAGATATTTTAACTGCCATAAATGCAACCAAGCAAGCTGGGAAACCTCCTGCATGTTTTCTTCCCAAATACTACTACACCCTTAATTCAGATAATATTCCTATATTTACGATACCAGGAGTGGGAGACAGAATAATAGCTAATAGTCTGTCTAGATTAGACTTAACCAGAGTCGCCCATAAGGGATTGACCTCTGCACATGCAGGAATTAACACACTCGTAACAATGCTACAACAACGCTACTGGTGGCCTAGTTTATATAAACAGACTAGGGACTATGTTAAGCAGTGAGACATTTGTCAGCAGATGAAACCCTCCACTCTCAAAAGGGCCTCGCCAACTCGCCTCGTGATCTCAAATATCCTGTTCTGGGTTATTTATTTGGATCATATCTGTCCCCTCCATTCAGCTAACCGGTTTAAGTATATATTGGTAGTGATTGTTTCACGTTCTCGATTACTATGTGTTTGACCACAGAGAAATGAAAGTGCTTCAGCAGTAGTAAAAGATTTGCTGTGCCTTGTGTCAATGGAAGCTATTCATTCATTTCATTCAGATAACGTTCCTGCATTTGCCTCTAAGACTTACAGTGATTCAATGTCTGCTCTGGGAGTTTATCTGCAATTTAGCAACCCGTCCAAAGCTGAATCGAACAGCATTGTCGAGCAGGCCAACATGTTTAAACAAGCTTTGACTGGTACTTTGCTAAGTTCAGGTCTTAGTTTGTACCATAACCTGTGTGGAGTTTAGAGAGCATTAAATAACTTGCCTAGATGAGATCTGGGAGGACGCACTTCATATGCGGTTCTCTTCGGAGTTCCTATGTGTGTGCCTGGCTTGGATAATTCTGGGAAGGTGGTGGATGAAGATAAATTTGACTTGGAGAAATGTTTGATGTTTTCCAGATTATTCAAGAAGTCAGAGGCAAGCTGTCTAACACAAACCACCCTGATGCCGCCACCTGTGAACAGGTTATCACTTCTACTGACAGGTGGGTTCCCAATGTTGGGGACCTAGTCTGGGAAAAAAAGTAAGGACAAACAAGCTTTTGAACCATCCTATAGACCACCTATCACTGTTCTTGAGAAAAAAGGCAACAGAACTGGTATCATGCCACCTCTGCCTGGATCAAGAAAAAACAAACAGGTGTTTCGGCCACGTTAAAAAACATTATGTGACTGCAGCAGACACCAAGAAGGATTCAGAGTAGTACCTATCATCCTCTCCCTACTCTGAATACTCTACCCCTGAGCAAAGCAGTAATCTTTCTTGCTCGAGTTCCCATCTGGGACTATTCGAGCGAAACACTCTATGCAGAACACTAAGTGCAACAAACACAGATGATGCTGCCAATATGCCAATGGCTACTGTCCAACCCAATTCCATGGTTTACTATGAAATTCCACCTGACTCTACTGAACTGATACCCTTTCGAGAGCCTTGAGAGACCGATGGCATTGTAAATTATTCTGTATATTCACAGGAGAGGTTTTAGTCCCTACAACCGTCACTCATTGCCAGAGACTGATTTGTGCTTGCCAGTGGTTTTGTGGCATGTATTTGATACCTCCGTGGTCATATACCTGGATCACTTTGGGAACTTTTTTTCTCATCATGTGGTTATTAACGATATTCGTCATTCTACTACTACTGGATGGACATTTCATCCATGCCAGAACAATTGCTTCACCCATGGCTCATTAACTACAGCTACACTCTTCATCCAACAGAGCCCGAAGAGGTCTCTATGTGGCAAACATTACAGTTTATCCTGTGCCTAAGAGCATAGCTTGGAAAAAGGTTCCATATCAGACTATGGGACCCACTGAGACATTGCAATTGCCTTATGTGATAAAAGTTTCAGTGACTGATGTTATAATAACTGGTTCTATTTCAGATAATTGGGTCCTTGAGACTGTTAAAGAATGATGTCTGATTTGCAGGAATAAGCTACGTTGAATAATGAAGATCACTATTTGAATTCAGCAAATTAGAAAGAAGTGTATTGTTATCACCACTATACACATTTTTTCATGCATAGGACTGGTTATCCTAGAGAAATTCATAATTACACACAGTGGGAACATTGTGAGACTCCGCTTCCCGGCAGTCATTCTAATTTCTTGAAGAACTTCCATACTTTCAAACTGCTAACCAGTCACACCCTTTAGCCTCATATTTCTCACAGAAGCCACAGCAACGTCCTAAAAATCTAATCACTACCAACAAGCTGATTTACCCTGCTGAGTTTAGTCAAAATCTGGCTATACACAGATATGAGTATTGGAAAAAAAATGTTGATGAGAAATTGGCTATTCCAAATGAATATGTCTGAATCAGACATAAATGATATGATACAGAATGGAACCTATAATTCAACTCAATTTCCTATTGAAGGTTTAGCCTTATGGCATTATAATTCAAATACATGCATGCAGCGTTTCCTTTCCAATACTCCTAGACCTAAACATAATCATCCTGATACACTTTACAATACACAAACACTTGTAGTAGTTACCACATACAGTGTAGGTGAGCTGTGCCTGACATGGTTTGAACACTCCAGTCTTTCTGCTGTTAAAGAACACTTTTCCACAATTAATGAGAACATGGATTTTTCTGACTTTCTTCTGAGCCACGGCCTAAAGATATAAAAGCTTCCTTGCCACAGGAATATACTCCATCCATAATGAATTAAACAAGTTTTCTGAGAGAGAAGCTGCAGATAGAGTTAGGCAGCTAGATCAAGAAAACATGAAGTTTTAACGTTATCGACACACGCTTTCTAAAGAGTGTACTCATTAAATCATAATTTGTTCTCCGCCTTAGACCTCCTAAAAGGAGATCTGAATTTACTAGAACATGGGCAGGCTCAATTAAGAGCAATTATACATTTAACTAGGCCTTACAAACACTTAGATCATGTTTTGTGCCTTGGCAACTTCTCAATGAAACAGCCCTATTTGAACCACACAATTTGACACTCACTCAAAAAACAATGCCAAGAAATAATCTACATGAACACTATTAAGTATAAAACAAGTTGAATATGCACCATTTATAGTCAGTGACACTGCACCTATTACCTGGTTAATACACAGTTATATTTCATTACCCATTGCTGCGTTTCATTTTCTGACGGTCAAAAATATAAATCCATTGGCTGGTATGAAACTATTCACAATTCTTCCAGTCATGGAAATTTCCATTTTCCCACATCTGTTTAAATGAAAATGAAGATGACCCTGTATATATATCAGTACAGCAAATTACAGAAATACCCTGGGACCTTCCCTTTTTATAAAACACCTTATCAATGCACTGAATGTGTAGCGCATTGCCAGGTAGGTCGCTCCCCCACCACACAGCTCCGCCTGTGTTGTCTGCCCGCTGCTCCTGTAGGTAAGATCGCCCTCCGCTTGTGGCCCCGGTGCCCGTTTTTGTCTGCTCTCCCCCTGTTTTCCTTTCTGTGCCCCTCGCTGCCCCACTGTTGTTGTGCCCGTGATTTTGTCTGCTGTCCCCCTGTTTTTCCTTTCTGTGCCCCTCGCTGCCCCACTGTTGTTGTGCCCGTGATTTTGTCTGCTGTCCCCCTGTTTTTCCTTTCTGTGCCCCTCGCTGCCCCACTGTTGTTGTGCCCGTGATTTTGTCTGCTGTCCCCCTGTTTTCCTTTCTGTACCCCTCGCTGCCCCACTGTTGTTGTGCCCGTGATTTTGTCTGCTGTCCCCCTGTTTTTCCTTTCTGTGCCCCTCGCTGCCCCACTGTTGTTGTGCCCGTGATTTTGTCTGCTGTCCCCCTGTTTTCCTTTCTGTGCCCCTCGCTGCCCCACTGTTGTTGTGCCCGTGATTTTGTCTGCTGTCCCCCTGTTTTTCCTTTCTGTACCCCTCGCTGCCCCACTGTTGTTGTGCCCGTGATTTTGTCTGCTGTCCCCTGTTTTCCTTTCTGTGCCCCTCGCTGCCCCACTGTTGTTGTGCCCGTGATTTTGTCTGCTGTCCCCTGTTTTTCCTTTCTGTACCCCTCGCTGCCCCACTGTTGTTGTGCCCGTGATTTTGCCTGCTCTCCCCTGTTTTTCCTTTCTGTGCCCCTCGCTGCCCCACTGTTGTTGTGCCCGTGATTTTGTCTGCTGTCCCCCTGTTTTTCCTTTCTGTGCCCCTCGCTGCCCCACTGTTGTTGTGCCCGTGATTTTGTCTGCTGTCCCCCTGTTTTTCCTTTCTGTGCCCCTCGCTGCCCCACTGTTGTTGTGCCCGTGATTTTGTCTGCTGTCCCCCTGTTTTTCCTTTCTGTGCCCCTCGCTGCCCCACTGTTGTTGTGCCCGTGATTTTGTCTGCTGTCCCCCTGTTTTTCCTTTCTGTGCCCCTCGCTGCCCCACTGTTGTTGTGCCCGTGATTTTGTCTGCTGTCCCCCTGTTTTTCCTTTCTGTGCCCCTCGCTGCCCCACTGTTGTTGTGCCCGTGATTTTGTCTGCTGTCCCCCTGTTTTTCCTTTCTGTGCCCCTCGCTGCCCCACTGTTGTTGTGCCCGTGATTTTGCCTGCTCTCCCCTGTTTTTCCTTTCTGTGCCCTCGCTGCCCCACTGTTGTTGTGCCCGTGATTTTGTCTGCTGTCCCCCTGTTTTTCCTTTCTGTGCCCCTCGCTGCCCCACTGTTGTTGTGCCCGTGATTTTGTCTGCTGTCCCCCTGTTTTTCCTTTCTGTGCCCCTCGCTGCCCCACTGTTGTTGTGCCCGTGATTTTGTCTGCTGTCCCCTGTTTTCCTTTCTGTACCCCTCGCTGCCCCACTGTTGTTGTGCCCGTGATTTTGTCTGCTGTCCCCCTGTTTTTCCTTTCTGTGCCCCTCGCTGCCCCACTGTTGTTGTGCCCGTGATTTTGTCTGCTGTCCCCCTGTTTTCCTTTCTGTGCCCCCCGCTGCCTCTCGCCACTCCCGCCGCTGCGTTCCTGCGGCCCCGCCCCTGACTGCCCATTCGCTGCCCCTGCCTCCGCCTCCCAGCTGCTCCTCCCTCCCACCTCCCCATAAATGGCGGCCGCTGCGTGCGAGGAGAGCGACCCTTGACTCTTGCCAGGTAGGTCGCTCCCCACCACACAGCTCCGCCTGTGTTGTCTGCCCGCTGCTCCTGTAGGTAAGATCGCCCTCCGCTTGTGGCCCCGGTGCCCGTTTTTGTCTGCTCTCCCCTGTTTTTCCTTTCTGTGCCCCTCGCTGCCCCACTGTTGTTGTGCCCGTGATTTTGTCTGCTGTCCCCTGTTTTTCCTTTCTGTGCCCCTCGCTGCCCCACTGTTGTTGTGCCCGTGATTTTGTCTGCTGTCCCCCTGTTTTCCTTTCTGTGCCCCTCGCTGCCCCACTGTTGTTGTGCCCGTGATTTTGTCTGCTGTCCCCCTGTTTTCCTTTCTGTACCCCTCGCTGCCCCACTGTTGTTGTGCCCGTGATTTTGTCTGCTGTCCCCCTGTTTTTCCTTTCTGTGCCCCTCGCTGCCCCACTGTTGTTGTGCCCGTGATTTTGTCTGCTGTCCCCTGTTTTTCCTTTCTGTGCCCCTCGCTGCCCCACTGTTGTTGTGCCCGTGATTTTGTCTGCTGTCCCCCTGTTTTCCTTTCTGTACCCCTCGCTGCCCCACTGTTGTTGTGCCCGTGATTTTGTCTGCTGTCCCCCTGTTTTTCCTTTCTGTGCCCCTCGCTGCCCCACTGTTGTTGTGCCCGTGATTTTGTCTGCTGTCCCCCTGTTTTCCTTTCTGTACCCCTCGCTGCCCCACTGTTGTTGTGCCCGTGATTTTGTCTGCTGTCCCCTGTTTTTCCTTTCTGTGCCCTCGCTGCCCCACTGTTGTTGTGCCCGTGATTTTGTCTGCTGTCCCCCTGTTTTCCTTTCTGTGCCCCTCGCTGCCCCACTGTTGTTGTGCCCGTGATTTTGTCTGCTGTCCCCCTGTTTTTCCTTTCTGTACCCCTCGCTGCCCCACTGTTGTTGTGCCCGTGATTTTGTCTGCTGTCCCCCTGTTTTTCCTTTCTGTGCCCCTCGCTGCCCCACTGTTGTTGTGCCCGTGATTTTGTCTGCTGTCCCCTGTTTTTCCTTTCCTGTACCCTCTGCTGCCCCACTGTTGTTGTGCCCGTGATTTTGCCCTGCTCTCCCCTGTTTTTCCTTTCTGTGCCCCTCGCTGCCCCACTGTTGTTGTGCCTGTGATTTTGTCTGCTGTCCCCCTGTTTTTCCTTTCTGTGCCCCTCGCTGCCCCACTGTTGTTGTGCCCGTGATTTTGTCTGCTGTCCCCTGTTTTTCCTTTTCTGTGCCCCTCGCTGCCCCACTGTTGTTGTGCCCGTGATTTTGTCTGCTGTCCCCCTGTTTTTCCTTTCTGTGCCCCTCGCTGCCCCACTGTTGTTGTGCCCGTGATTTTGTCTGCTGTCCCCCTGTTTTTCCTTTCTGTGCCCCTCGCTGCCCCACTGTTGTTGTGCCCGTGATTTTGTCTGCTGTCCCCCTGTTTTTCCTTTCTGTACCCCTCGCTGCCCCACTGTTGTTGTGCCCGTGATTTTGTCTGCTGTCCCCCTGTTTTCCTTTCTGTGCCCCTCGCTGCCCCACTGTTGTTGTGCCCGTGATTTTGCCTGCTCTCCCCTGTTTTTCCTTTCTGTGCCCCTCGCTGCCCCACTGTTGTTGTGCCCGTGATTTTGTCTGCTGTCCCCCTGTTTTCCTTTCTGTGCCCTCGCTGCCCCACTGTTGTTGTGCCCGTGATTTTGTCTGCTGTCCCCTGTTTTCCTTTCTGTGCCCTCGCTGCCCCACTGTTGTTGTGCCCGTGATTTTGTCTGCTGTCCCCCTGTTTTTCCTTTCTGTACCCTCGCTGCCCCACTGTTGTTGTGCCCGTGATTTTGTCTGCTGTCCCCCTGTTTTTCCTTTCTGTGCCCCTCGCTGCCCCACTGTTGTTGTGCCCGTGATTTTGTCTGCTGTCCCCTGTTTTTCCTTTCTGTGCCCCCGCTGCCTCTCGCCACTCCCGCCGCTGCGTTCCCTGCGGCCCCGCCCCCTGACTGCCCATTCGCTGCCCCTGCCTCCCGCCTCCCAGCTGCTCCTCCCTCCCACCTCCCCATAAATGGCGGCCGCTGCACGGTGAGGAGAGCCGACCCTTGACCTTGCCAGGTAGGTCGCTCCCCACCACACAGCTCCGCCTGTGTTGTCTGCCCGCTGCTCCTGTAGGTAAGATCGCCCTCCGCTTGTGGCCCCGGTGCCCGTTTTTGTTCTGCTCTCCCCCTGTTTTTCCTTTCTGTGCCCCTCGCTGCCCCACTGTTGTTGTGCCCGTGATTTTGTCTGCTGTCCCCCTGTTTTTCCTTTCTGTGCCCCTCGCTGCCCCACTGTTGTTGTGCCCGTGATTTTGTCTGCTGTCCCCTGTTTTTCCTTTCTGTGCCCCTCGCTGCCCCACTGTTGTTGTGCCCGTGATTTTGTCTGCTGTCCCCCTGTTTTCCTTTCTGTACCCCTACGCTGCCCCACTGTTGTTGTGCCCGTGATTTTGTCTGCTGTCCCCTGTTTTTCCTTTCTGTGCCCCTCGCTGCCCCACTGTTGTTGTGCCCGTGATTTTGTCTGCTGTCCCCCTGTTTTTCCTTTCTGTACCCTCGCTGCCCTGTTGTTGTGCCCGTGATTTTGTCTGCTGTCCCCCTGTTTTTCCTTTCTGTGCCCCTCTCGCTGCCCCACTGTTGTTGTGCCCGTGATTTTGTCTGCTGTCCCCTGTTTTTCCTTTCTGTGCCCCTCGCTGCCCCACTGTTGTTGTGCCCGTGATTTTGTCTGCTGTCCCCCTGTTTTCCTTTCTGTGTCCTCGCTGCCCCACTGTTGTTGTGCCCGTGATTTTGTCTGCTGTCCCCCCTGTTTTTCCTTTCTGATGCCCTCGCTGCCCCACTGTTGTTGTGCCCGTGATTTTGTCTGCTGTCCCCCTGTTTTTCCTTTCTGTGCCCCTCGCTGCCCCACTGTTGTTGTGCCCGTGATTTTGTCTGCTGTCCCCCTGTTTTCCTTTCTGTGCCCCTCGCTGCCCCACTGTTGTTGTGCCCGTGATTTTGTCTGCTGTCCCCCTGTTTTTCCTTTCTGTGCCCCTCGCTGCCCCACTGTTGTTGTGCCCGTGATTTTGTCTGCTGTCCCCCTGTTTTTCCTTTCTGTGCCCCTCGCTGCCCCACTGTTGTTGTGCCCGTGATTTTGCCTGCTCTCCCCCTGTTTTTCCTTTCTGTGCCCCTACGCTGCCCCACTGTTGTTGTGCCCGTGATTTTGTCTGCTGTCCCCTGTTTTCCCTTTCTGTGCCCCTCGCTGCCCCACTGTTGTTGTGCCCGTGATTTTGTCTGCTGTCCCCCTGTTTTTCCTTTCTGTGCCCCTCGCTGCCCCACTGTTGTTGTGCCCGTGATTTTGTCTGCTGTCCCCTGTTTTCCTTTCTGTGCCCCTACGCTGCCCCACTGTTGTTGTGCCCGTGATTTTGTCTGCTGTCCCCTGTTTTTCCTTTCTGTGCCCCTCGCTGCCCCACTGTTGTTGTGCCCGTGATTTTGTCTGCTGTCCCCCTGTTTTTCCTTTCTGTACCCCTCGCTGCCCGACTGTTGTTGTGCCCGTGATTTTGTCTGCTGTCCCCCTGTTTTTCCTTTCTGTGCCCTCGCTGCCCCACTGTTGTTGTACCCGTGATTTTGCCTGCTCTCCCCTGTTTTCCTTTCTGTGCCCCTCGCTGCCCCACTGTTGTTGTGCCCGTGATTTTGTTCTGCTGTCCCCCTGTTTTTCCTTTCTGTGCCCCTCGCTGCCCCACTGTTGTTGTGCCCGTGATTTTGTCTGCTGTCCCCCTGTTTTTCCTTTCTGTACCCCTCGCTGCCCCACTGTTGTTGTGCCCGTGATTTTGCCTGCTCTCCCCTGTTTTTCCTTTCTCGTGCCCCTCGCTGCCCCACTGTTGTTGTGCCCGTGATTTTGTCTGCTGTCCCCCTGTTTTTCCTTTCTGTACCCCTCGCTGCCCCACTGTTGTTGTGCCCGTGATTTTGTCTGCTGTCCCCCTGTTTTTCCTTTCTGTGCCCCCGCTGCCTCTGCCACTCCGCGCCGCTGCGTTCCTGCGGCCCCGCCCCTGACTGCCCATTCGCTGCCCCTGCCTCCCGCCTCCCAGCTGCTCCTCCCTCCCACCTCCCCATAAATGGCGGCCGCAGCACGGCCGCGCAGCGGGCGTGCGACGGGCGCGCCGGCTGGCGCGCCGAGGCGCGCCTCAAGGCAACCCCGTCTGCGCCCGTCCGCGACTGGATCGCGCCCAGCGCCAGAACCCTGGAACCCACCAGCGCAACACTACTCGACGGACCTACGACGCCGCCACACTCACCGCACTCCAGTGCCGGCCGGAACCCTGCCTGCTACCGAGCCTCACCGAGATGCACCCACGG